>OMNZ01098524.1:0-21632 GCA_900303255.1 Lesueurigobius sanzi | reverse complement strand
GATAGGAGCGCGCTTACAGTGGAGTTGTGCTGAGGCTTACGATACGCGTTGAACTGAAGGCAGCTCATTGATGAAATAAGCAAAGCACGAGCGAGCAGGCCCTCTCCTCGAGGAGCCTCGGCTCGCTGATCTCTGTGTTTTCATTAATTTCAAAAACATGTACAATAGGCAAGGATGAATGATGTCTGGGTGAGTGAATGTGGTGATCGGAGGGTCCGTTGGCGCCTGATGTGTGCAGCCACACCTCTGTCGGTCTGCCTCAAGGGGCAGCTGGTTACCACTGGAGTGAATGTCAATCTCATGTAAGGCGCTTTGTGACTCTGTCTGTGAAAGGCGCTATATAAATAAAGCTCTTCTTCTTCTTCTTCTTCTCATCAAAAGTCTTGGGGTCAAACCTCCCAATTGTGGGCGAAAGTAAAGCCCCACGTTCTCCAAATCCCAAAGTTGTCATTAATGCTATAACAATTTACAGTTCACTTGAGGTCAACCCCCACAAGTTTGTGTTTGTGCTCCAGTCCCTACCCGGAGTGGCCACCAGAGGGCGCAGTGGAGCTATGTTTCATGCCGGTAAAGCAGAGGAAGAAATACTTTTACAACTTTTTTACTTTCAATTACACTGTACTAAGTTTTAGCAACTCATTATAGTGTTAGATGCCTATAATGCCTTTCAAACATGTTAAAGTTTTTTTTGTCATTTTTGAAGTGAGTCTCCAACCTTGCTATCGAGCTAGCTTTGTTTTGCTACATCGAAAGAGGCCTTATGCCAGATGGGCCTGGCATTGCCTACCCATGACTTAGAACCTAAACATTTACTCAAACTGTCTTAAAACAAGCTGGTACATTAGCTTTGAAAGAATGTAACTTCCATGCAGAAAAGAAGGAACACTAAGCACTTTGTTGACAGTGCATCGTCAATAAAATACTATTTTAATCTTGGTCATGGTTAGGACACATTTAGGTCAAAAGTCCAAGTAGCCGCTTCTGCAGCTCTGGCTGGACACAGCTATGGGACTCATCGGCCTGGGAACCATCTAGCCCATCAGTCCATAGGAGTTGGATCCCTTCCCCAATGTGGTTCTCCTCGAGGTTTCTCCATTTTGTCCCAGGTGGTTTTTCTTGAGTTTTTCCTTGCCGCGGGGGAGGGATGTGGGAAACCCCAGGCTGAATTTCATTGATATCTCATTGTCAGTTCATTGACATTTCATGGTTTGATATTGACTTGTTTTGTGTTAGTACCGACCTTTGAGAGAGGCTTTACAAAAACTAAAACTGATGGATTGATTGATTGATTGAAGTAGCAACACGAACATCCAAAATCTAAATTGGTGTGCTAGATTTGAATAAGTAACTTACAGGAAAAATGTATTGATTCACTTTATTGATCAATCAGAAAGCTATTTTTCCATTTTTTGCCAGGAGACATTCAGGACCATGCCACTTTTGGGTTCACAGTGATTTTAACAAGCCTTGCTACGGCAAAACACATCTGCGTAGGATGTTTGTACCAAGTTACACACTTTGCACACGGTGTCTTTGGGTAAATAGCCGCCTTAAGTCGTTAAAAAGGATACTGCAAGAGCGAGATTTTACGAGTAGAATTCGTAGACGGAGTTCAAAGACACAGAAAATCATCGGGTAGTTTGCAAAAGTGCAATTGTGTGTAAAATACCGACGTACAAGTGAGCATGTCTGACGACTTTATCTCTTTAACATAACTCCGCAAATGGCCAAAAGTGTGTGTAAAAAGCCGATTACTTAAGCTTGGTCAATCCTATCTGACACTACCCAAGCATCTGCACATTGCCTAAAGACTTGGGCTGAATCGCCGAAGAAACCGTTTAAAACCTACCATTGCGTACCTTGCTAATTGGCACAAGCACTGGCGCCATTTTCCCCCACATTGGGCATCGGAGGCTGGTTCTATCCGAGCATATAATAGCGCTTTACTCTCTCCATTTCATTTTTTTTTTTTTTAGGGAGAACTTTAACTCGGGGACAACTCCTAATTCAGTGACCGCGAAAGCCGGCGCGAGCATCTTGGATCATCTGCGCGAACGAGGAGGATGAGAACACAAAGGCAGCCAGTAAACTTGTGTGTAATCAAATATAAAATTACCAGACCATAAAACGACACAGAATGCAGTATAAATCTGGGAAATACTACACATAAATGTTTAATCCTGGAATACAGTGTTGGGAATATGAAACGGGGTAAACGTACGCAGATAGAGAAATGAATGAGGCACAATGACAAGTTTATTGATTAGATAAAAATTTGATTGTAAGACATTGTAAGAAAACCTACACATCGGTGAAGAAGACAAGCATTAAGTTTTCTTTGTCACACAATTACTCCTGAGGGGATCAACAATGCCCCTACTCCTCCCGATCCCCTCTCTTTCTTTATTTTGTTTTTCCCAATTTTCGGAGCCGTCCACCATGCTGAAAAATACATCTAATCTATACCTATATGATAATTATAAACCTTTTTCGCTCAAGAACTCGCAGGCCAGTTGATGTTAGCGTTATTGTGGCAGGGATATTGAAAGGTCACTCTGAAATTTGTGAAACGTGATTATAACTAGAGTTTTTCATTGTTAAAAATGTGTTGGGAAAGTTTGAAACAGGTTTGGACACAACTAGCAATTTAAACTTTACAAACAAAGTGAAATCTGACATTTAAATACAAAATATGATGTTACATTGGCAGTTATTTCTTTCTCAGATCAAGGGTTAATCAACTTACAGTGTTTTGAGAAAATGTGACTCATTTTTGAAGACTTTTCCCCCACTTCAAAACATGTATATTAATGATTTATCCTAATTTGAGTAATTTTGATCAGTGTTCATTTCGTTGACTGAAATATTTTGTCATAATTTTAGTCAAAGTAATGTTTTTGCTGACTGAAGTTAGACTAAAACTAGATTAAAGTTAGTAAATGAGACTAAAACTATGACCTAAGTGTCCAGATATTTTTGTCAACTAAAAAAGACTAAATAAAAATGAAAAGAAGATACTAAAATTATCCAAACTTCAGTGACTCGGTTTGAAAGAGCTTCATTTCATTTCAATGTATTATTACTATGTGCCAAAGGAACAGCTCTGTGTTTTGATCGTGTGGAGAAGCTCCATGAAGCAGAGAATATTATTAAATATGTTTGAAAACAATAATATAAATGTAAAATGTACTTCAGATTTATTATTATTATTTATTTCAGATTTAGTCGACAAATTTTTATTTTTGTCAGACTAAAATCAGACTAAAACTAAATTTAAATTTTCTGTCAAAATTAACACTGATTCTGACTGGGATCAGATTTTTCCCTTATTTCAATTAAAATAAAATAAAATTAAGTTTTAAAATTAAGTTTTGTCCATTTTTAATGAGCAATAACAATTATTTGTGGAGTAATAAGATGGGACTTCTTGATTTAAAAGCCCTGTACCTAACTTTTTTTTTCCGTTTCTAAGATAAAATATTTTTTTTTATCCCATAAGAGTATCATTTATTTTTATTTCACTTCCACCGTCATCCCAAAGCTCTACCAAATGTGTGGACACCCAGATTAGTCATGTACACCTATGATGTAAAGACGTGATTTTTTGAGAAAAAGGCCTAGGGCTTAACCAAGGCACTCTTCCCACACTATAATTCTCTATTTACATTTTCCAAAAAGCCTTAATTGTACTGGGCTAATGCATATTAAAATCTTTTAAAACATATTGCTGGTTTCTTCCACACATGTCGGCTCCAACAAGCCTTTTTCAAGAAGTTCTACTGCATTCATTTACAGTAAGATAAGATAAGATAATCCTTTATTGATCTCACTTATGGAGAAATCCACTTGTTAATAGAGGTTTAAACTTGAAGAGCTCTTTTGGAAAAACAGATATCTCCGTTTAGAATTTTTTGCAATATAGTTATAGACATGTATTACTGTGCTCTACAGGGGACACCAGTAAAAGTAAAGTTGAATCAATTTGATTCATAACAAGTGTTTTCATATTTCTGATTCACTAAAATAGATCGATCTGGACAAGAGGAAATTACAAGCATAAGTTGATTTTTGTCAAAGGCACTTTTTCGTTTTTGCAAATTAATAGAGGTTTAAACCTTACCCCACATCTGTATTTAGTCTGGAACCATAATGCAAGCTCCGTCTCACAATAAAATGTTTTTGAGGTTTTCATTATGTAGAATTGCTAGACTTGGAGAATAAAGTATCATCTCTGGTGATGGGTGCCAATTCAACAGGCTTGAGGCCCACCAAAATTTGGTCTGAGGGCCGCATTTTGGGCACCCCCAATTTAAAAGTATAACCTGTCAAATACTGGCAAAAAAGGTTCAAATTGTGTATAGGACGTGTAAGTCCAAAAAGGCTTGTTCCATTGGTAGATAATTTCGTTACCGACTCAAATCAAGGGCAAATGTTAGTATTTCAAGACGATGTAACCCAAGTTTTTCCAGAGCAGTGTTTGCATCCGAAGCACAAATCACCTCCTGTGTCTCCTTTGCCATATTGTGACGCTTAACTAAAAGTGCGAACATTTGGACGCATCCCAAACCAAGTCTCCTACAACCGCGGCGCCTTCACAACTGCCTCCGCTCACCGCTCACCACTCAGCGCTAGTCTCGTCTCCTGCCAGAGCCATATGCCCACGTGACAACTTCAGCGGTGGAGGGCTGCATCCGCGACAACTTTTTACGCTTTTTCTCCCCGAAGCGCGCTGAGTTGGAACCTGAGGCGGAGCAGCTGCACGGGCAGGTGGTGGCCAACATGGAGGTACAGCGGAGAGAGGAGGAGGAGAGAGCTCTTTGACTGGACATGCCACCAGTCTTTCTCTTCCGTCAGCTGCTGGAGAACATGTGGGAGAGCACGGTGTTTTGTTTTTGGAGATGAAGGCGGCGGCGGAGGAGCGTGCGGGAGCGCTCCGACGTGTTGGACAGGTGAAGGGATGACATGGAAGCAGATGTGTGATGTGTGATGCATGTGAGATGTGTGCGCCGGACGGCAACCGAGAAGTGTTAGGTGGCTCGTGATGTGATGTTCATGACGATGTTGGATCTTAAGAACAGCTCTTTAATGCGAATGGTTTGAGGTGATGAATATTAAACTTTAGTCAGCTGCATAGTAGGAAACAGGAGATATTTTCTGTGTGTGGTGTTGCTTGTTTTCTTTACTAGCTAAAGGTGTACTATTGCACTCATGGAAAACACATGGAAAATAACACATAATGTCAAATGTCTTGGAAAACATTTCTCCTCCCTTTGCTTTTCTCTTTAAAATAAATGTAAGCAATACTTTGCCCACCGCAGCAGACTGAAGACTAGCTCATCCAGCTGCAGAACAACGGAAAAATTAACTCCTATTTCAACATTTTCCCAGGACAAACAAACTTTCATGACCGAAAGGACAAGATCGCGGATACAAGCGGCCAAAATGAGTTTCCTCCGCAGGGTCGCTAGAGATAGGGTGAGGAGCTCAGTCACCCGGGAGGAGCTCGGAACAGAGCCACTACTCCTTCACCTAGAAAGGAGCCAGTTGGGGTGGCTCGGGCATCTTTGTCGGATGCCTCCTGGTCGCCTCCCTCCAGAGGTGTTCCAGGCAGGTCCCACTGGGAGGAGGCCCCGGGGAAGACACAGGACACGCTGGAAAGACGATGTCTTTAAGCTGGCCTGGGAACGCCTGGGGTTCCCCCAGGAAGAGCTGGAGGAAGTCTCTGCTCAGACTGCTGCCCCCATGACCCGAATCCGGATAAAGAGCAAGAAAATCTATGGTTTGTGAATCATAACTAGGGCTGGGCGATATGGCCTGAAAATCTCATCACAATTTTCTTTAGTTTAAATCATGATTTCGATTTTCTGACAAATCATATCTATATTGTCTTTTAAAGGTGACGAAAGCCATCTGCTTCTTCTTGGGTTTAGACCTGGCGTAGTAGTGGTTTAGTCTTGGTTAAGACCTGTTTTAGTCCGTTTCAGGCCATACGTAGTTTTGACATGTTTCCCTCATGGTTTAGTCCTGGTTTAATCCTGGTTTAGGCCTGATTTACACCCAGTTTTCTCTTGGTTTATTTCTGATTGAGTCCTTGGGTTTAGTCCTGGTTTACACCAGGGCAATCATCGTTTTGTTCTGTCCTTGGTTTACTCCTTTTTAGTTTGGTCCTGGTTTAGACCTTGATTTCAGTCTCTGCCCTAGTCTGGTTTACATCTTGGTTTAGTCCCGGTTTAATCCAGATTCATTCCATGATATTGTCCAATTTTAGGCCTTCCAATAAATGTGAACGCAACCACGTGATCATCGATGTCCACCTTTACTACTATCGCAATTTGTTGAAAATTGCATGTATTCCCTAGCCCTAATTTGGAAATGTTTAAGCTGAGGCATCAATGTAGTGGCAAAAACACTCCGATGCAATCCCGTTGAGACCACTGTACCCTTTATGCGACTAAATTCTCTGCTATATACTGTCTGTTTATTCACCATTTACCTTTAAAGTGAAGCTAAGGTGAGACAATATCCCTTTGTTTGCATTAGACGATTTAGTTAAGAAACACGACAAGGCTTTTTGTTTCCCAAGACGACCAGGCGTGTATCAGAATGTGCGGGCGGATTTATCAGGCCCTGCATATGCACAGCCGCTCCCCCTATAGTCGTGTAATAAAGCCAATATACAATGCAATAAGGCGAGTGGTCAGAGCGGCTTGGGTTAGCTAATGACAGGCGATATCTCCGATGCAATGAAGAGAAAGAAGAAGGGCTTGAAATATTTGCTCAGGAGACTCGCCGGGGGTTTCAATCTCGCCACAAATCCATTTATATGTTTGCCGGCTGATTTATGGCCTTATTTTAACTGTCTTCTACATGCAAATGCGCTACGACCGCTAAAAGAAATATACATAATGTGATTCTCAGGGTCATCCCTCCAGCCTGTCAAGTCGAGGGAGGTAGGTAGGTGGGACGGGGGGTTGGAGGGATTTAGGGAATTAGACTTTCCATAAGGCATAAGGGGGCGGGGCGGGGGGGCAAGGTGGCTGTCCAGACGTCTCACCCTCATCTGAATAAAGCCCACATTATAACACTATAGGCCATAGGCTGATGGATATTCATCACTCTGAGCCGCGCCACTGTCATTATACACACTGAGAGATTTCCAAGAGCCATGAGGAGGCATCAGCACGGGGACTATAATGAAATTACAGCTTTATTACCTATAATTCCCATATATCTATTTCTGGTGTGTTTTGTTCTGCTTTGGGTCCAGTCTCTTAAAGGAGACATGTCATACAAATTCAACTTTTTTTTTAGCAACATTATATGCCAGGGGTAGGGAACCTAAAGAGCCAGATGTGGCTCTTTTGATGAGTGCATGTGGCTCTCAGCTATATCTTAGCTGCATTTCTTAACACAATGAGTAATAGAAGTTACATTTCATGATAAAAAAAAATAAAAAACCTGTGGGCTTGTTTCGGGTTCCCCTGAAGACTACCATGTTGTGTGTAACAATCCAGAGCAGAGCATATTGTGGTCCAAATGCATAAAATCCCATGTTGGTCATAAGATCCCATTCTTCTCCACATGTGCATTGTCCAATCACGGAAAAAATCTTTTATTTCCAACATATAAAAACATAGTTGTCCAGGAACAGTCCAAATACCAAAGGCTGCTCTGTGGCGTCAAAGTGAAACTTAACAAGAGGCTGTTCACTTTGGGGCACAGGCTTTTGTTTTGTATTTTGTTTAGAATTGTGACACAGGAGCATACCAATTTATCCTTAAAAAACAGAGCTCATAAATACTGCCTAATAATAAATATGTATTATTTCATAACTAAATGGTTACACCTCTAATAAGAACTATTTTATGTATTGGATAACTCCACAATGTAGCAAAAAAAAAAAATCTGAGACTAAAAATTCACACATTTTGTTGTATTCAGAGTAAAAAAAAACTATTGTATGGCTCTCACGGGAATAAATGTTAATATATGTGACTTTTTTGGCTCTTCTGGCTAAAAAGGTTCCTGACCCCTGTTATACGCTATATTCTTTTGGCATAAGCCTTCCTTAGACTGTTTCAACCAAATGAACAGGAAGGTAATCCAACCATTTTGCAATGTACAGTACTTAACAAATTTATTAGGCCACCTGTCATGAAAACAAAACAATTATAAATAACTGGACTTTACCTTGGCCAGTCCATCAGATCCAGCTCCAGATTCCTTTTTCTTGGTCAAGTAGAAACATGAAAAGATTACATTATGGCAGCAGTGGCAAATCCCTTAAACTGGCTGGTGGTCTATACATTTGTGAAGCACTATACCTGTTGATCTGAAATGATCATCCAGTCCATTTGGTACCACAGTGTTCAGTGTAAGATCTGTGGTAGTAGAGTTACTGCTGTAATTTGCCAATATTCCAGGGGTCACCAACCTTTTGAGAGCCAAGAACTACTTCAAGAGCATGAAATGGACTGGGGCAGGGACGACCAGAAATGTGCGCCACTAGGAACTCAAAACACCCAGAATGATTCACCAGCGCTGTAATGAAACCCCCCCCTGTTGTACACTCACCTGACCTCCCACCACTGAGTAACTATTTGATCACCACTTTGTGTAATTAGGGCTCTATTAGGCCTAATTCTGCATTAACTGGATTACATTTAAACCTCTGTCCCGTGCCGTCACCTCCTCCTGTCTCACGCCCAACGCGGTGATTTGAAAATGATTCCCCGACAGGCAATTATGACCATATATCCCGACATGTGAAGAGAGCAACTATATTAAAGATATCTGTCATGGAGCGTCTCCCCGCCTGGACATGACAAAGTGGATCCATCAATTAAAGGCCCACCAATCGCATTAGCTCCCGTATTAGACCTGCCTTTGCATTTTCACTCACATTATTTCACACATTTTTCACACAGAGGTAGGTGGAGATGAGATGGACCAGACAGGGAGGAGCCAAGAGGAGGAAATGTTGGTGCAATCTGTATGAAGGGAGTGGACAGAAGCCGCTAAGAATTAGATGAGTGCAAAATATACTGTATAGTGACTGCGACAATGGATGTATTTTAGGCTTTTGAGGTGAATACAGTCATCAGTTGGCTGGTGCATGATGTGGCTAGTTCCACGAACATGAAGTTGGTATATAAGGATTCTGGTTTAAAATGCAGTCTAATTTAAAATGTGTGTAGGCTCCCATCATTCACCAATTTCCCACTGTAGTAAAGATTTTCAAATATTGTCGACTGACTGAACTATTTTTACTATGATATTTAAACCTAGGGAATGTGGACATGCTGTATATCATTTGTCAAACTTGATGATCAGCTTGAAAATTGATCAGTGTGGAAAATATTGCAGTCAGGCTAGCTTTGACCAGTCTTGGCTGCGACTGGATTAACCAATCAGAGAAAGGCGTGGTTCGACCAACATGGCGGCTTAATTTTTGATACAATTTAACAAGAAATATCACACTGAAAATTGTCCTCTTCTAAATTAGTCATAAGTTTACAAAGTCAGAACTTTACAAAGTCCGTTCAGAATGATACGCAATTTTAGTGTCAAGACTTCCGTAGTTAAGCGCCACGTTTCAAATCTGCCTCTGTGATTGGCCTGATGTTCGCAAAATGGTGCAACGATAGGCTGTGAGCAGCTGCCCAGACGGTTCTTATTTTGAACAGAAAGGAGGAGCGTATGGCTGGGGCTGAGTGAACGCTTATACATATCCATAATAAATAAGCCTGCAGTCTCTGCTTTATCCTTTTTTGAATTGTGTAATAAACAATATTACAACAATATTAATAACACTTACAAAATACATTTTACATTTTACATGAAAGTACTTCATTGTAATGTTTTAATTGGCTTTCTTTGGACATATTCAAAGCACAGTATCAATACAAATACTTTTGTCCAGGAGAGATCACATCACACAAGACGCCAGGTCGCTGTTGTAAATGTGAATTGGTTCAATCTGCCCTGTACCTGCTTAAATAAATAAAAGTGAGCTCTATTCTGAACTGTGGGAACAGTACATACCAGGCAATTCCCTATTTGAGTTGTTCCCATTCCTCACTGGGTACCGTTGAACGATACCAGTATGGGCCAGGCTAGGCCCCACATGGGCAATATATGGGCAGCATGGGTACTGGCTGGGCATGGGCTTTACCTGGGAAAATTTAGAAGGGCCCAGAATGGAAATATAACATATTTATAATGCATTAATGATCAGATCACTGTATGTTAGAAATTGTCTATTTAACAAGGACCAGTCACTTTTTCACTCACTACAGTTTCTTTGAATAAACAACAAATATGACTCAACAAAAAATCACTACAAAAAATCTTGTAAAAATCTCACAGTATCGGTTGGTGTCAGGTATCAGTAGATATTCAAAAGTATCGTATCGGAAGCAAAAATAGCTGGAACAGTGTATCTCTATTTAAACCACATTTTTTTAGATGTCCAAACCAATTCAGTTCACAGCCAAAGATTTAAAGGAATAGGCCACTTGATGTGTTCTTACATGAGCTTGGATGAGTTGATGTGTACCTGTCTGGACTGTGTGCGTGCCCTCTGTAACGTAACAACGCCAAAGATGTTGTTCGTGAGTAGTTGGTGGCTTCTAACTTCAACCTCTGAGAACCCCAATGGAATAGCCGAGAATAAATGGTGACAACATCTTTGGCGTTCTTACATTACAGAGGGCACGCTCAAAGTCCAGACAGGGATGCATCAACTCATCTAAGCTCATGTAAGAACACATCTCAGGATGAAAAATAGTGGCCTATTCCTTTAACATTACACTTTTTACACCAACAGTTTCAAACAACTTACTTATGGCTTATAAAGTCTCTAATCGTCTATAACAACAGTGGCTAAAGAGCAAAAAAGTTTATCAAATATACTGTATTGCCTTCTTTCCTCTAACCTCTCCTTCAAGTAAATGTGTTGAAAATGTTGCTAATTTAGACCGATCTCTATCCCTCACAGTGAACATCTGATATTGCTGCTTGAGTGGAGCCCTTAAAAAAAAAAAAAACAGATTAATTGGTGTTAATTTGGTATTTGCGTTTCCATCTGTAAACAAAAATAATGTGCATATGCCTTAAGATAGCTGCTTCAATTCACCCACATATATATAGTTCATTCAAATGCAGCCTTTCAAAGCCCACATCAGTTTTTGCCCGATTCCGTTTTCCCTCCGAGAAATTAACCATTCTATTCACTGCATAAATTTTCAGGTTTTGCACCGTGCGACACTCCGGGGTGTTGAATTTTTTATAGCAA
The DNA here is from genome assembly GCA_900303255.1 of Lesueurigobius sanzi. Taxonomy (NCBI): domain Eukaryota; kingdom Metazoa; phylum Chordata; class Actinopteri; order Gobiiformes; family Gobiidae; genus Lesueurigobius; species Lesueurigobius sanzi. The sequence goes on along the minus strand of OMNZ01098524.1, from coordinate 10,336 downwards.
AAAAACGGTCTAATAATTGTTGAACAGATGTAAGTGTTGGAGAGTGGTCTCTGCCAGAGCTCATAAAATGGAATTAGCATGTTAACCCTCTGCCTATGCCCGAGAAAGGAGAGAGAGAGAGAGGGGGGGGGGGGGGGGGGGGGGGGGGGGGGGGGACCTTACTGGCTGCGATGGACTCCTTGCTTGGGATTATTAGGGCGGACTGGGGAGCTGGGGAGCCTACGGCGGGCAGCCACAGGAGCCGTGGAATTGAGAACGGATATAATGTACGTGGTGTCCCCCAAGCCCTGCCTGAACACGGGCACTGTATGTAATTATGTTCATCCATTCTCCATGCATGTGGAAATGTAATGAATGAAGCCGGGCCGCGATGGTTGACGTGCTGCTGCTACCTGTGTGATGGAGTGAGTTCATCAGTTACATAATATTACACATATTATTGTATTTATTTATTTATTTGGATTAGGACAGTGCACGCTATTCCATATGTTAACATTTAAGCCTCAAAATGTGCAAAATTGCATCTGAATCATCCATTTACAGAAGAGAACACATTCCGACATGGGTGTTGAAATGAGCTATAAAGCTGGGGGAAGTACGGTACATTGACCACCCAACTCCTGTCCAAATAGGAAAAATGTGTGCCAATGGATCTGAAAGGAGGCCTGATGGGACATGGCCCGGACAGGCTGGAGGAACTTTGTCACTTGGCTGGCCTAGAAATGTTTTCGGATTCTCCCGGAAGAGCAGGAGTAGGAGAGTGTGTGTGTGGAAAGGAAAATCTGGGCATCTCTGCTTCAGACTTCTGCCTCCGTGACCCCGACACTGGTAAAGTGGAAGAAGTTGGATTTGTCTTTTGTCTTATTTATGTACTTTAACACTGCAATTCACTAGGACCACAACTTCAGGTATAGTATTCAAGATAATCTATTACGAGAGAACATGTGCAAGTAGACGCAACGGAGACGGATAATATCAGGCTGTGTTTGGGACTGGCGAGGGTCCAACCTCTCGATGTCTGCGAAAGATAGAACAAACAGGATTTTAGCAGCCCCCCTCAGCGCTAGCCCTAAATCCCACAAAATGGAGCTTCCTTCGTCCGTGCTTCCTCCTCTGGTTGAGCTTGTTGGTTTAAAAAAGCCAATAGCTTAGGCATCAGCTCATCAGCTCTTATCACAACGCTCTTTCTCCTTTTTTTTTGTCCTTAAGATAGGCCCTTGACTATGGTAGACCCCTGGGCTCCAGCCCCTGCTAGCCCGTTGGATAAGGTGGCCCTGGATGTTAAAGAGTGGGATGGAAGGGCACTGGGACGAGATGAGAGGACAAGGTAAGAAGGCGGGATGCTTAAATAGGTTGGTGACTGAAAGGGGCGTGTGTGAGGTGTGGTCCTGCTCCCGAACGTAAGATAACTTCCTTATCTTCATCTTATCTTCAACACAAAAGCTGTTGGACAAGACTTCATGTGTGAACGTGTGACTGAGATGTGTTGTTGCAGTTTGTAGCTATACATTTCTGAATATTTTTGAGGTTAATCCCAGTAATTGCAGTATTGGGCCTTTGGCAGATTCACCCCAGACAATATTCTTATCAAGACCATACAGTAAAATAGAACGAGTGACTATTTCCTTATGCATTTCTTTGCTTTCATGCTCCATTGGCCTCACGCTTCCTCTGGCCTTCATGTTGCCCGCATATGTGTGCGGGCGCTCACTTATTTCCCCCTACATGTGCTCGCTGCTATTTAAATAAACATGTCTCAGTGCCTGGTAAGCGGATGTTGTTTACCATATTTTGGAGAGGATACTGCTGGGTCTGGGGCATGTAAACTGGCATCGCTCCACTCGCTTGATCCCGCCGCTCTTTGAGTCCCGGCTGTGCTGAATTATTGAACAGTGACCGGAGAGGGATTGGACAGGCCTGAAGTTTGACCTCCAGATTTGTTTTAACTGCTCAGGCTCAAAGTACAGGCGGCGCGCGGCTCTCGGCACGCCGCGCAAAACTTCATGTTTATGTAATGTCCGACATGGCCCTCTTTTCAAGCCCTCTCTCCTCCCTCAGCGCTCTCTCATCCTACAGCTACTGAGGAGGCGCTGCTGGGTGGTTGGAGCACGTTTTTAGGGATAACTATTTTTTTCTAATGTAGGCAAGGATTATTTTCAGTCTTCATCTGTGCTCTGTAGTTGAAGTGTAGGACGTTTCGCTCGTCATCCAAAGAGCTTCGTCGGCACTGAGCGAACTGGGACGCCAGTGGATCTTCTACGTCCTACACTTACACTTCAGCTACAGAGTACAGGTGAAGATTGAAGAATCTTTGCCTATGATGGACAACTCCTGTACATATTTTCTAATATGTAAAATATGTTTAACCCCTTGACGCCTGAAGATCTGTTAGATTAGTTCAAAAGTTATTTTTTCTTACTGATATTCATTGTGTCTATTAGTACATCTTGTTTTGTGCTATGAGTATGTTTTGCAAATACGTCAATAAATATATGTGTTCTCTTGATTGATGTAATGTGATGAGAAAATGTGGATTAATCAGTATTTTTATTACTGTTACCAGCAGGGATCCAGAACCTGACATGCATTGACATAAATGCATTTCAGAAAGTCTTAAGGATTTGAAATGAAAGATCTGCCCAGGAAATTTGAATATTTTGTCATCTGTAAAATATCTACCACAGTAGGGCCATAAACTGATTTAAAAGCAACTTTATTTTCAGTATCATCTAGCACAGAGGTGGGCAAACTAAGGCCCGGAAATGTGGCCTGCGTAGTTTTTCTTTTTATTATTTTTCTTTTTTTAAACCTTTATTTGGATTTTAAAGACAGATACACAAAAACAGACACACTGCTGACAAACAGGATAAGAAACAGACAAAAGGCAGCAAACAAACAGTAAAAAAAACAAAAAAAAAACAGCAATGCACGATCAAGCAAAGATCACTACGGTAGGTGTATGTGCGTGTGTGCTTTTTTCACAGACGTAAATACGAATAATGATAATAAATTGAATTGAATTACTACACCCAATAATTATGTCTATTATTGTTACCACCGTCAACCAAATCAACATTTCCATCACTGCTCTGTGGCCCGCGTAGCTCTTCAGTCAGGCCCACCAAACCTGACCAAGCCCAATGCTTATAACGTAAAAGAATGCATCACTGTGTGCATATTGTTGCTCTGGCTTTGTTTATTTAAGTGTTCATGGTCATATCTGAACATTTAACTTGCCCCTAATCACTACCAGTCCGGCCCTCCTGGCAAGTTCAAAAACCTGATGCGGCCCTTGCATCAAAAAATGTTCCCATCTAGCATGTATGCCTTGCTTCATGTATGAGAAGATCCCAGCATGAACCTGACCACAAAAATGTGTTTATCAGGTTCATGCATGGACAACTTATATATGGTTATTCCCACTTAGTCCCTAGTGTGACAAATCCAAACATAAACTTGTATTGTCAAAATATGTAACTGTCTAGTGTGTTTATATTCCCATTTATTTTGGGGAGAAGGAAGCAATAGGATCAAGAATAGGAGAGGACCACTTTTGATCTCAATTTTCTCAGATTGACATTCATGTGGTATATCAGGTTCCTGCATGGGGCCACAGATTTGGTCTGGAGACACTGGGTTTTGGAGTTTTTTTCCTTGAAGGAGATTCTACAACTGGGGGAACTAGGCTTGTTTGTTTAGATATTGCATTAGTTTGGACGATTTGTTTGTGTCGCTGTTTTGACGTCTCTGAAGTCCTGTGAGGCGACTCGGATTGATTGATTGACAGGTCGAATGCTAAAATTATCAGGAATAGAAGCTGTCTGTGCAAGTAACAATACAGAGGAGCACCACCCCGTGACATCAGGAGGTGGGGAGCGAAAGAAACAAATGCATATGCAGGAATAAACATACAAAAACAAACGAAAAGAAACACAACTTTGGGTATGTATTTTGATCAAATTCCACATTTCGACCATGCTCTGGAGCCAAGCAAACAAACAGGATGCTGCTTACGCTGCCCGTGCTGTATTTGCGCCTCCTTCCCGATCCACATTCCCCTCTGATGGGCCTAATCGTCCCCCTCGTGCCTGTTCTAGACCAGGGCCATCGAGAGCCGACCCACCCGCTGTAACTCCGCATGTGCCGCTGCGCCGCTGTGCCGTGACATCACATCAATATTTAAAATCTTTCTTATGCATATATTCCGGCTTGTCCGACTTCATTAGGACCACTGCTCATCCCCGAGGCTAGGACACGCTCTCTCCGGATCGCTGGGATGAAGGGGGAAAGATGCCAACGCAGCTCGTAACACAGCTCTGATAGTGTAATATGTGTGTTCGATTAGAGCGGGAGGCAAAGGGGGGTGATGTTAGGGCGAAAAGACACAAAGGCGGGTACAGAAGTCTTCGCGGAGACATTTTGTAGCGCGTGCGCACCAAAGGATATTGCGAGGGTTCCCATTCATGTAGACTGTCTCAAATGAACGGTAATGTAAGCTACGGTATTGCCCCATAACTACATTTTGACCAATCCTTTGGGACAAGTCATTTCGACAACCTGCCCATCACTGGATGTAGAGCTATTATTCCAAGCTGTGGAGTAAATGTGCATCATTCGTGAGGAGTTTCCATCAGTGACAGGTCCAACTGGTCAACAATATAACTAAAATGTTACGCACCAGTACCTTTAACTGTATGCTGAAGCGCTTTCAAGCACTTTTTTTTCGGGGCGGCACGGTATAGCGCAGCAGTAAGGTTCTGGATTCGATTCCCGAGCCTGAAGGAGCCTTTCAGTTTGGAGTCCTCCCCGGGTGTTTCTAAATCCACAGGTCTCTTGCCTTTGGTCTGATGTGGGCGTGGTGAGGCCTCCACATCGTCACCTCGCTGCCCAAGAGCTGTTCCAATGTCCATGTCCTCCGTTTGGTTAGCAGGTGGCTAGTTTTCCAAGGATACATCTGTGCAGCCTTCATTGGCTGGTGCGAGGCATAATGCATCAGGGAAACTGGAAAAAAAAAGGTGGAAGATGGATTGTGTGACCGGTAAAGACATTTTTAAAGCCAAAATATATGCTTTGACTTTCTTAATAGACTTGCAGCCAGTGTTCATTTGCACAACATAAAAGAATTTTAATTTAGTTAAAGTTGTAATCAAGATATGGTCAAGTAATTATCTTACATTTTAGTTTTTTTTTGTTGAGGAAAAAAAACCTCACCTACAGTATATCTATAATTTGTTTGGTAAACTTTGCTTTCATATTTTGTATTCAATCAAAAGTCATAGGTTTACTCATCATTGACTACGTTTTATTTAGATTTAGTCCAATTTGACACAGCAAAACTTACTTTGACCCCAACCAAAAAAGGTAAATAAAATAAGATAAAAGTTTGCCCTCCCCTCTGAATGAAAATCATATATTGCTTTTTTTAAAATTTGTTATGATGTCACTTCCATTCCCTCTGAAGTGTGTTAGCTGATCTGTTTGGACCAATTCAGGACACGTGGACTGGAAGGAAGTGAGGCACTTCCTTCACAGGCAAGAGACGGTGTCTGTGTAGGGTTGCTCCGGTTTCCCCTACCGCTGGCGCAGATGTGCGCAGCCACGGTTCTGTCAGTCTGCCCCAATGGGCAGCTGTGGCTACAAATGTAGCTTATCACCAGCATTTTTATGGAATGAATGTAAAATTGTCCCATGTAATGCGCTTTGTATCCATTAGGGCTGTCACTAACCATTATTTAGGTAATTAATTAATCGGACGATTAATTTTAAGATTAATCGGTTTGCGGCAAAAGGTGGAAGGAAAGTGTAATTTTTAAAAACATTTTGCCACATGAAGCTAAAGTAATTAAGGCATTTGACAAAAAAACCATGAGATGGCATCATCATATGATATCATTCAAAGGCATTGTGTTTTCACTTTTTTTTGTAAATTTTAGTATTTTGAAATTGTTTTTTAAATGTTTAAATAACTGTGTGTCACAGATGTTTTCAGCTCTCATTGTTAGACGTCAGGCCTCTCTTAGACCCTCCACCAGAGCCTCTGTCAGTGGGGACTGTGTTCTTCCAAAATGTAGAACACAGTCCAGCTTGGACAGTCCAGCTTCTCCTTTAATGGATGTCGACTGCGGAACTCTCTGCCCACAGACCTAAAACTGCAAACTGACAAGAACGTCTTTAATAGAGCCCTGAAACGGTCTTTGTACAAGATCCACATTCCTCATTTGAAAACTAAGAACCTCTAAAATTCAGTCTGGGATTGTGAAAGTGAGAGAGCGAGAGAATCCTCTTTCTGATCTGAGTAGATTATGTCCGAGATTTATCATTTCATTATCATGTTTAATCATTTCTGCTTTAAGGTTGACATTTCAAATCTGTCCAGGGACAACGGACGAAAAATAGCCTTGTGGCTAATCCTGGTACATTTACAGTAATTGTACACTGTCCCTGTCAAATAAATAAACAAACAAATCTCATATTTTAAACAATCAGAGCTTAAATATTAAATATATAAAACTATAACCAATGCCTTTTGAGACAAAATTTTTTTTCACAAAAAATACAACATTTTGATGTAACTCTTACTCTGTCTGAGTCTGTATATCCCAGAAACGATTTACTAAAATAGTTGACAACCATTTCAGCAATTGATTAGTTGTTTCAGCTCTGGTGTCCATGTCTTTAAATAAAGCTTTCTGTCTTCTCTACTCTTCGATGTCCAAAGCCTTCTGAGTGTGTTGTGATGAGAGTGCAAGGGGCTGGAGTGTTATACAGGAACAGGGGTGATTGGCGGACCATGTCAAACCAGAAAGCAAGAACGGTAAACGGTGAGTTTTAGATCGTTTTCTCCTGTAACTCAAACTATAAAACCGGGATCAAGACGAAGCGATCACCAAACAACTGTAAACCTCCTAACAACCCACACTTACTCCACTCGGGAAAACGCTTGCTCTCTTGACACATTTCTTTACATTGCGCCATAACCAGTCCCCCGCTCTCCCCTGTCCACCCCACCGTACGCTCCATACCTTTACCACTTGCGAAGCGACGGTAATTACCCAATGATGCCATTGCCCTGTTCGCCGCGGCTCCGCTGTCGACGGCTCACGCCAGGCTGCGCGACCGAATCCATTAGCCTTAAGTAGCCGACTCGCCGGCGAAACAAAAGCCCCTCAGTCGATGGCCGTCCTCCCCGCGCTCTCTGCAACTCGACTGACTTTTATGCAACACTTACCATCCATAACAGCTTCCATTAAACGTGCCCACAGTCCCCCCGTACAGGTGCTAATTGATACCAAGGCCCGAGTTTGTCAAGGCAATTATTAGTGCGCACTTAAAATGGTTAGCGATGGCCTTTGAGAGAAACTGGAAGCAGCGGGGGGCTATTTCACTTTTAAAAGGCGCCGCGCTGTTCGTTAATAATAGGTCTGGAAAGAATCATCGCGAAAGATGACATCAATATGGGGATTTTTTTTTCCTTTCTTCCAGGCCCCGGCTATTCATTTAGAAGAAGGAGATATCACCGGTTAATTTGGAAGGCATTAGAGTCCGTGGAAGTGGCGGTAATTAACACTATGCCAATATAAAAGGAGCTTAGAATCCATGACACCTTCGCCGGCTTTTTCCGCGAGCGCGAGCCATTACGGAGCTTCCCGAAACGGCCCCTGTTAACCCGCAGTTGGCGCAGATTAGCCGAACAAATATATTAATTTGAAAATGACCAGGGTAATGACTTTGACTGTCCGCTGATTTGACAACTTTCGTAAGCGGAGTAAATTCGTGTGAAGGGAAGACTTGGCTTTGGCTTGGGTTTTGAATGCGCTTGTTGGCTTTACGCGTGAAATAATTGATCAAAAATTGAACAGAGAAGCAAACGGGGCGTTGAATATTGATGATACAGTTGGAGAAGTCATTCGTGAAACTGCAGGAGTGGAGAGGAGGGTGTGCTCTGTCCGTGGTGCTGAACGCGGACGGCCCTTGTTGTAGTGTTTTATTTCTATTTTTGTCTAAAGCTTTGGAGAAGTTAGCAAGCTTTTTCACACATGGTAAACACATATAACATATTCAACAGGTTTTTGTCGTCTTATTGAGAAAGAACTAAGTCACATGCACCAGCAATATAACCTGAAACTTAGCTAAACCAGTTAACAAACTAGCTGGTATGTCTATATGCAAAACACAGTTCGCGATCTGGAAATCAAAACCATGCAAATGTTGTTTTGCATATTGCACAGCCGTAAGGTTGAGTCATCCGCTAACCAAACGCTGCCGCGTCCACGAGCAACACACTTCACCCACTAATCACTGTGTAGAATGCAGTCTAAGTCCTAAGTCTTTGCCGCGAGAGGCCTGTGATGCTCGGAGCCGGGGATAAGGACCGAGATTGCGCCTCAAAGACCGTCACAATGCACTAAGAGGCGACTCAGCAGCATTTTGTTTACATTTTCCTTCCTTCCCAAAGCCGTTTTCTTCCTCCTTTTTCTGCGACTGAAACACATAAAGCTCACTCCCACCTGGACCTCATTCAACAGCCTGCGTTTATCTGCCAGTCTCCTCTCACATTTGCATCAGAATTACCTCCGGAGGAACTGATGTTAAACTCCCCAACCACTGATTCTGCGGATCACTTAAGCCCCGAGCTTATCTGGGTTATTATAATTTTTTTGGGGAGGATTTATAAAAGCATATTTCATGAGGGGAAACTGAACCATGCCATTGCTTAGGTGCAATTTTTCAGCACACACACACACATGCACTTGTTTACCTGTTTTGGTGGCTTGGCATCGGAGAGCGAGGCACGTACAGTATCGTTGAGCAAATCCGCTTTGGCTGCGTTCATGATAGTGACGTAAATTGCCTCGTTGGAGATCAGAAGTTGGAAAAGTCAACTTCAAGGCAACTTTAATTGAAGGTTTAGAAAGGGAAGAGAGAGCATGCGCAGGTCCGATTCTTCGAGGCCAGGATCTCCAACGAAGTAGTTTGGGAGTGACTAAGCAGGTTTTCTTCCCAAAGGCTTCAAATTCGAATCAAATTCTAGATGCATTTTCTTTCGTGCTGAACAAGTAAGTACATATAGTGAAGCACATATACTGTACTATACTGTGCAAACGAGCTGGCCCGTCTTCACAGACATTTTAAACACCTCTTTGGAGTCATGCCATGTCCCAGCCTGCTTCAAATCCTCCACCATCGTTCCTGTCCCCAAGAAGCCACAGATCACAGGGCTTAATGACTACAGACCGGTGGCACTGACGTCTGTGGTCATGAAGTCTTTTGAACGCCTGGTCCTGTCCCACCTCAAGTCCATCACCGCCCCCCTCCTGGACCCGCTGCAGTTCGCCTACAGAGCCAACAGGTCTGTGGACGACGCAGTCAACCTGGCCCTTCACCCTGCAGCACCTGGACTCCCCGGGAACTTATGCCAGGATCCTCTTCGTGGACTTCAGCTCTGCATTCAACATCATCCTCCCAGGACTTCTCCAGGACAAGCTTTACCAGCTCAACGTGCCCGACCCCCTCTGCAGGTGGATTACTGACTTCCTGACAGATCGGAGGCAGCAGGTGCGGCTGGGGAAGACTGTCTCGGACACTCGGACTATCAACAACGGCTCACCTCAGGGCTGTGTACTTTCCCCCTGGCTCTTCTCCCCGTACACCAACTGCCTGTTCCATTTGCACTGCTCTATTTGCACTATGTGGTATGTCCACACTCACATTTGCTGCCCCATAGTTTATTATTATTATTATTTATTTTTTTTTCCCTCATATTTTATTATTTATATTTATTACAAGTTTTTCCTAGTCTGTGAAACCTTCATCGACAATGGCAATAAACTCTATTCTGATTCTGATTCTGATGAAGTGGAAATTTCTTTAGTATTGTCTGACTCTTCAAGGTGAGCTCCACTTGCGAACATAAGCCTTTTACAAACAGCTAGAACACGGTTTCTAGCCAGCTGCCCCAGCCTATTAGGACAGATAATTGTGTGTCCAAAAAGAGGTGTGGATGTTTGTAGGGTTTTCATGTCTTAGATTGTTGCTTTTTTCCTGAAAAGTCCATTTGGATTTTTTTTTATCGCTCAATAACTAAGCACAAATTTCCTCACAGGGATATCTGGTTTTACGCGAACACAAAGTATAGCTGGGTATAATTTTAGAAAACGTTAAATACTTCTATACGAGCCCACCTGCTTCATCCAGACCATAAACTGTTAATTAAAGAGGCACTAAACCCCAAATCAACTTTTTTTAGCTGAGAATCGGTTAAAGTTGGTGTCTCATAGAGTTGGCTACAGGCCCTTGTCACTATTTTGACATGGCAGTGCATATTAGTAGAAATCTT
>OMNZ01098511.1:0-12470 GCA_900303255.1 Lesueurigobius sanzi | reverse complement strand
TACATTTTATGACTTTTTACTTTTACTTCACTACATTTTAGAGCCTGTATCTGTGTAGTGAAGTACTCCACTACATTTTTCAAAGTTACCTCTCTACGATGAACTGGTTTTGTCCTGGTTTCATCCTGGTTTAGACCTGGTTTAGACCTGGTTTAGACCTGGTTTCGTCCTGGTTTCGTCCTGGTTTAGACCTGGTTTCGTCCTGGTTTAGACCTGGTTTCGTCCTGGTTTAGACCTGGTTTCGTCCTGGTTTAGACCAGGTTTAAACCTGGTTTTATACCTGGTTTCTTCCTGGTTTAGACCAGGTTTAAACCTGGTTTAGGTCTGTTTTTTTTTTTCTTTTCTTTAAAAAAAAAATAGATTTAATCACTAATAACTACATACAAAATCCCCTCTGATTTTGGACATAGTTATTAGTGGATAATGTTAGTTACATTTTGGTGGGAGGAGTGTTTTAGTTCAATCATAAATTTGGCTCTATCTGTTATTTACATTTCGTCGTCAAAAATGTTGACAATTGAGTCTGTTTTCCCCCTCTTTAAAGAGGAGCAGTGTGTATCTGTGCTGTATAACAATAGTGTGTGGTGATGTAGGTAAGGTTGACCTGGAGATGCTCTCTCAGCTGTGTCGGAAGCACCCAGGGGTGCTAGTGGATAACGAGGTGGTGGAGCCCAGCAGCCAGCAGCTCCATAACTACAAAGGTACACTGTACATTTTATTTCTTTGGTCGGTGTTTGTACATCGAAACCACTGTCATTAAAGACTGATGCTGTTTGTCTATTGTGCTTAACTAATTACATAACTGCTTTCTTTATCCGTCTGTGTAGGTTCTCAGTCGTACAGGAGTTGTCCATCGTAGGCAAAACTTCTATCTAAAATCTGTACTCTGTAGTTGAAGTGTAGGACATTTCGATCTTAGTCCAAAGATCGTCATCAGCTTAATAAGGACTTGAGCACAATGTGGGTCTCTTAGAGCAAACCAGAAGGAGGAGTTAACCTCTAAGTGCCTCCTCTCTTGGTGCTACAAGTAGGAGAACATCTTAGCCTATTCATACTTAATATGGCTCATTACCTCTGTTTTGTCTGTTTTTGGTCTAAGTTCTTAGGCTGTTGACACTTCCCTATGGCCCTGCTCATAGGACTACTGGGGAATGGGGACGTGTCAACAGCCTTAGAACTTAGCCCAGGGGGAGACAATACAGGGGTAACGAGCCATATTAAGTATGAATAGGATGTTTTCCTACCTTTAGTACCAAGAGAGGAGGGACTTAGAGGATAACTACTCCTTCTGCTTTACTCTTAAGAGACCCACAAACGTGTTGAAGTCATTATTAAGCTGATGACGATCTTTGGACTAAGATCAAAACGTCCTACAACTACAGAGTACAGATGAAGACTGAAGAATTTTTGCCTATGATTTTTACACAATGTAAGAGTTAAGATGTTGATTGAGCAGAAATAAAGAGGTTATTTGGGAAAATAATGCAGTCTTTGTGAACTTTGTGAATATGAAATTTACATTAAATTGTATTTTAGTCATTTAGAGACTAAATCAGTAGCTTGAGTTTTAGTCCAAATATGAGAAATGTTTAGCAAGCAGGACTGAATGATCAGGTTTTCTCATAACACAAATTGGGTCATTTTATTGCCTCATCATTTATATTTGATTGATAATGTACAAACAGTAAACACCCTCCTTGTCTGTCTGTCTGTCTGTCTGTCTGGTGCAGTGATGGTCGCCCAGAAGCCGGCCTTGGAGCACATCAAGTTCACCTGGAACAAGATGACGGCCTCTGAGTTTGAGGAGCAGTGGAAGCAGAAGAACGTCACCAAGAAGGCCGACTTCATCCACATGCTGCAGGTCTGTGTGTGTCTGTCACATCTGGGTCACAGTCGTTTCATTCATCATCACATCATTTACTGTGATCTCATTAGAAGATCCTTGTGTAATTATATACATGAATCCAGTCTCTCCAGCTTGTTATATCTGTGCTCAATCCACAGATGTTGTACTATGTCAAGGACCCGGGATCCACCGTCAACTTTTTTCAGAGTCTTCTCGACAAGAACGGAAAACTCCTGATTATCCTGGTGTCGGGTGAGTGGACTCTCCTCCTGCCATGTAGAATGTAAAAGAAATTACAGATGACTCGAGAAATCAAAGTACATTTTATTAGTCAGATCTTGGTTCCCAACATTGCCTCTCGTACCCATTGGGCCTTTCATTTACACTCTGATGTTAGGTTCTGGGGCACTTGCTTCTTTGCACCATTTTCCCTGTTTTTGCTTATTTAATAATTTAGCTTTTAGTCATATTTTGTTGTATATTTTGAACCAAGTATTTTCTCCCTTTAGTGCAGGGGTGCCCAAAGTTTTTTTCCATGGAGGCGAACACTATGCAGCAGAGGGCCAAATTATCGGGCAAAGGCCCAAACGCAATGCTGTTTTATATGTTTAGACCAAACTATCTTTTACCCTTTAATTACTGTGTACTTTTGAGTGGGACATGCTGTTTGGGCGTTCTTTGGTATTATTGACAGTCTATTCCAGGGGTCAGGAGCCAGATGTGGCTCTTTTGATGACTCCATCTGGCTCTCAGATAAATCTTAGCATTTCTTAACACAATAAGTAATAGGGGTGTAACAATCCATGATGCTCAAATCTCACTATTTGCAAATTTTAGTCCATATTTTGTATTTTATAACACCGCTGCTTATTTATTATTATTTCATCGTCAATCGAATCAAATCGTGAAATAACTGAATGGTTACACCCCTAGAAATAACTATTTTATGTATTGGATAACTTCAGTATAACAACGTTACTGAAAAAAATAATACATTCAGAGACTCTAAAGTTGTTGGTCTTGTTTAAAAATCCACACATTTAGTTGTATTCAGAGTAAAAAAAATATTGTATGGCTCTCATGGAAATACATTTTTAAAAATTTGATTTTTTTTTTTAAAGGTTCCAGACCCCTGGTCTATTCTGTCAAAATAAATACTCCTAACACATCTAAGCACCATCTCGAGGGCCGAATCAAACCCCCTTGAACTCCTACGGCTGTGTACAGGGTTGGCCCAGGGCCACGTCTTTTTGTTTCTTTTGGCTCACCAGGTCCCCCTTTGTGTTTGTACTTTGGGTTTTTGGACACGGCAGGGGTTTTGAAGTTAAAAGTAGTTGAAGTTAGAAGTTTAACTCAGTAACTCATTAAGTAAACATAAAATAAATGGTGATATTTTTTGAATCTTTTTGTCATCGGAGTCCCCCTGCTGTCTCAATGGTTTGGTTAACTAGTTAGAATAGAACTAGGTCTTTTATCCCACGAGCTTTAACACTGTTTTATAAATCTGTTTTATAGATGTTTCTATTATTTTTTTTCTATTGCTGTTTTTATTCTCTTGTAATTGACACATTTCAGGTTAAACATTTTGTTCTTTCCTGCTGTGTCAATGTTTAGTAAACCTAAACCTAAACCTAGAATGTGACTCAAATTTCAATTTACTGCACTCTCAAACTCTCACTCATTACAAATAAATGATTTTACATGACTTTTCTTCACAACAAAAACTGAAAAGCAAGCAGGGTTTAAATGACATGATCTTGTTTTGAGCGGTTTCGAATAGATTAGACATATTTACTACTGTTGTCTAGATTTGTGGCTTGTTTTGACATTACTGACTGATTCTAACGTAATCTTCGCTTGGAATAAGAAAATAAATCTGCCAATAGGATAACGGGACAATTGTCTTACCCCAAATGAAATGAGAAACAATGTACTGAAAGAAGTCAGAATAAGTAAAAATCTTGGTCAAATGAGCGACTAAATCTTAACTTCTTAACCAACTCAAATTGAGATTAATATTCTGAATTTGAGCCATTTAAACTAATTTAGATATTTACTTTTAGCAGTGTTTGAACATAATAATGAAAAATACAATACAGTATTGTCTTATTTCATTTCCCAAACACATCTAGCCAAGACATGAAAAAAACGTATAATATTGTTGGAAAAAACGTTAATTAATTAGTGTTTTGTGGACCTTTTCAGGCGAGAGCGGCTGGGGGAATCTGTGGGGAACCTTCCGCAGCCAACTGTGCGACACCGAAATCAGCCAGTGTGTGACCACGGCGGACATTAAGAGCTTTTTAGACGGCCGCGGTGTTCCCTATCAGAGCTACGAGCTGCAGTCTCACATGGACATCACCGAGTGCTTCACTGAAGGAGACCAGACCGGAGAGCTGCTGCTGGACTTCCTCACTGAAGTGCTGGACTTCAGTCGGACGGCCTCCCCGGAGCTCAGGCAGGGCGTGCTGCAGCTGCTCCGGCAACCCCAGTGCAGCGTGGAGACGGACGGCAGAGTCCTCTTCAATAACAACCTGGGAGTCATAGTCCTGGATGCCCTCACTTAAAACGGCCTTTTAAACCAGTCGGGCAATGTTCTGTCAGGCCGCACAATCATTCACAAGCGTTTAATATAATTTCTACTGAAAACAACACAAAAACGTACTAATCCTGTAGTTCAAACCTCTGCAAACACGCTCAGAAATACATGTGAAGAGTTCGTTTGCAAAAGCAGATATCTCCATTTTGAATTTTTTGCTAAGTTGTTTTAAATTTGTATTACCGTACTCTGCAGATAGCACCAGTAAAGTTAAAGGTGAATTAATTTGATCAATAACAAGTGACTTCATATTTCTGATGCACTAAAATAGATCTGGTCATTAAAATCTCATCTACAAAAAGAGAAAACTACAAGCATATGTTGATTTTTCTCAATGGCACTTATCTGTTTTTGCAAATAAACTCTTCATGTGATGCTTGTATTAGAGTTCAGCTGAAAAATGATTTCTTTCATCTTCTCTCAAACTAGCAGTCACGTAATACTTCATCGAAGGATCTGATATCACCAAGTCATTAAGCGTGCAGGGCCAATGTCTAAGTTGTTTGCCCAGGACCAGTGTTACAGCCAGCCAATCAGGGTGAAAACTTGAGACGTCATGACAAAAATTAAGTTTAGGAACAGGGGACGGTCAGCTGTAATTTGATAGATCTATTTATTGTAGTTTGTCTCAAAATATACCTAGCGCTAACCCTAACCTTCAAGATTTCCCTGTTCCTAAACATAATTTTTGTCATGACAGGTTTTCAAAGCAGACGGTTCCTCCCGAGCCGACTATCGAGCACAGCTGACCCCTGGTTTGCTGGCTGTAACATTGGTCCTGGGCGAACAACATTGACACTGGCCCTGGACTCTTAATGACTTGGTGATATCAGATCCTGCATACTTCATCAGAGAAATCATTTAACTTCCTTGCAGAAAGAATCAATCTTTCATTTATTTGATACTGTCCTGACTAATAAAATTAACAATAATTAAAAATCATTTCGACATGTAGATGTAATGCACAGTTGATATAAATAGGGCAATTGTTCAGAAACACAGTCTTCCTACGTCGCATTATAGTTTTAATTTATAGGAATGTTTTATACATTTTTTGATTTGAAAGTTTTTGAAATTGTTATTTTAGCCATGTAGTAGTTTTTATTATTCATAGTAGCTAATATTATTAAGGTCAATGTAACTTACCTAGAAATGGTGATGTGTAACTACTGAATAAAATGAAATTGATCTACGATTTTGTCGTCTAACTCAGTGTTTCGAGAGCTTAGAAGCGGGTACTTGGGATAATTTCAGATGCAAAATAAGATAAAACTGAATTGTATTATTGATAATGATGTTCAAAGACGAGCTATTTGAAACATTTAGCTGTAAAGAGTGAGAGTTTGAGAAAATTAGTAGCCTTTTTACTGATAAATAGGAGTTTCAGTCATTCACTTTCTAACTAATCATCAAAACCATCGAGGCAGGAGGTACTTGGAGGTTGGGAACCACTGATCTAACTTATGTCACATCAGGAGGTTGTGGTGCAGACTTGTCATACTCATCCAAGTTGGAACTGGAACACACATCTATCCTCTAAAGCTGCTTTTAGTTTATTTGAAGAAGAAAAACACAGCTAGACCTATTTGCTGAGTTAAAGTATTTAAGAAAAAACACTTTTGTCACGTAAAGGTTTGTTCAAATTGGATGAAATTACCTTTTTCCTTGATATTGTGGTCCTTTATGGTCCTTTATGGTCACCTCATCCAACTCTACTGTCCCAGCTCAACATCACCATCTGCAGGGGCGAGTAAGTCCTCTCAATCCTCTGAACGCATCAACTCCTCACTTTCAAAAAACACTCGTAGCTCCTAATGTGTCCTCAAAGAAGTCCACCAATTCAAGCTACAGCTCTCGTAGTTCATCACCATCTCTCGGGGCGACCCAGTCCCTTCTTCGAAACCTTGAAACCAGACATTTTGTCTTGTTCTTTGCCCACTCCAGCTCTCGTTCCTCCATCTCCATGACACCAGTGACATCTACTGTGTCCATAAAAGGTCCTGTGTTTCCATCGATCGTCCCAACCTCCCATCACCATCTACAAGGACAAGCTCTCCGTTTGACAACAAGAAAAGTCACCACCATCTTTCCAAAACACCGAGCTCCAGACAGAACCACCCAGTTTCCAAGACCCCAGTTTGTCCTGTCTCATCAACATCTACAGGGGAAGTCTCCATAAAACCATCCCGCGCTCCAGAGGTGAAGTGGCAACTTTACTGATGGACGCCAAAACACACAAGTAAATAGCTTAGTTTTATTTTACATTTTTATATATTTTCAAGTCTTCTGAAGTCTTTTGTGTACTGCACTGCTGCCAATACTCTCCCTGAACATTGCTTTCTTTTTCTTTTGTCTTGTCATCTACAGACTCCACCCACTGACACCGCCAAAACCTCTCAAGTCCGAGCCCTTGTTGAGCTGCCATTGAGCAAGACCGCTACATTCACCAACCTACCAAAGTCCTTGATGTATGAGCCCACAGTGAGCAAGCCTTCATTCATTTTTCTTTTACATTGTATTTTAAAATGTAAAATACAATATTTAGACACATGTTCTAGTTGTAATACTTTGAATATTTTTTTAGTCTTTAGGTCTAAGATGTGCCTTAGAAATGGAAGGGGTAAGTTCACTCAAGTCTGCTCCACTTTTGGTCTCCAATTTAGGTCCAGGATATGCAAACGCCGCCTCACATGACCTACAGTAAGAGTGTAAAATGTGTTTGACTTACTATTTCTCAAGCCTCAACAATAAAATAAATACTGCATTTAAAAAGATGTCACTAACAAGGACAATGCCGCAACATCATTTTGGAATATTTGTTATTAGGCAAGATACAAAGAGATGATTTGGTGAAGAGTGAACAATCGTATGGCTTATCTCTGTCTCTATTAGAGGGAGGCCAGAGGGAGATGTGTGAACAATCAGTTCTCTCTTAAGGTAAAGGTTATTGTCCCCGTAGGGAAATTTGTCCTTTGCATTTGATCCATCCTTCGATGCCGCTGGGGAAATCCGTCAGGAGCAGTCTGTCTTTCAATGTGAAATCTTCATAAAACCTCAAGTTAATGTTTACTGGAGCAAATAATGTTCCTGGCCTGAAGTGGCCTCAAGTTTGGACATTGCCTAGCAAGTATTTTATCTCGAACAGAATAAATGTATAAATGTGCACAAGTTTTACCCTGAACAAAAAAGAAAACTAACTTAAGAAAGACTTGGACTTTGCTCATTTTGTAGTTCACAAACTTTATTACATATTTTATTAAGAGGTGAAGGTGGAGCTATTGCAGTCCTTGTATGTTTTCAACTTTAACTTTGTATTTTGCAAGAACATGACAGTGGACAGCTGGAGCAGTGTGTACCATGTCAGGGATCAATACTTTATAATAACAACAGTGTTGTGATGTAAGTAAGGTTGACCTGCTCTCTCGGCTGTGTCTGAAGCACCCAGGGGTGCAGGTGGATAACAAGGTGGTGGAGCCCAGCAGCCAAATGTTTCATGACTACAGATCGACTACAGGGAGCAAACTGCACCAAAACCTGAAAATGTAATTTTGCCTGCTGTATCTCTCTGGTGGAGGGGTGTGTCCTATCATTGGGGACAGATCTAATCTACAGCAGTTCAGAGAAGGCCCTTTATGGAGAGTTCATCAGTAGAAAACCACAAAATGCCATGTGTGTGTGTTTACATTTCAGATGAAAGTGGATGAGGCGCCAGCTATGTTAGAGCCTATTGTTTAAAATTGAGGTGGTGGGCAGGTAGAAATGCTACAGTGGTAAGTATGGTAACAAACTGGCAAAGAAGGTCCAGTTGGCCTTTTCACTTGCTGCACATCACCTATTATTGTAACTGTAACTAGGCTAAGGGCCACTAGGGGCGCTCTAGTGGAAAAAGCATGTGTTTACCCTCCGGAAATGCCGGGGCCTGGCTGAAATGCCTGGATTTTAAGCCTAACCAAACCAGAGCGCAGACAAGCGCAAACAGCACACTTTGCCTTTTCTAGCAGCTATTTTATTAATTGTTACAATGTTGGCTTTACTCTTTACGCTTTTGCATTGTAGCTTCAACCTGTGATGAGATTTTAGAAGCAACACAACACAGGTAAGAACTCCGTAGCTGCGTATTGCAAATTGGTAGCAGCTTTCTTGTAGTTGCAGAAACGATGTGATTTTGTACTAAAAAACATAAAATACAGTCAAATAAAGCAGTATTAAAATCGCCACAGTGATTGTTTAGAAGGTTATAGTGTGCATTATTTGTTTATTAAGTTATAATTAACTTTATATGAATTTGTTTGAATATGATCTAATGTACTGTCTTGTCACTGTTTCCTTGTATCTTATATACAAAATGAGGCAAAATTGATTGGAAAACCATGACATTCTCTTTTAAATAGTGTGAATTCTTATCATCAGGGGCCCCCAAGAGATCTGTGGATGTATAAGGGGGGCCGTGACACTCTTAAGTTTGGGAATGGCAGGTCTAAATGATACATCCCACCTCTATACACGCAACAGGATTTAAAATCGTTTGCACACAGGCCACACACATGAGGAGGCCCACACAAATCATTGCTTAAGAGAAAGTTTTATTGCCTCCCCAAACTCAGGGAGACTCAAAATGTGACTTCTTTAGTGTGTAATCAGCAACAAAGACTCATTTGTGGAGTTTATTCCTACAGAAGATTTACAGAAATGAAAAAAAAAAAGAAAAATACTTTTGCTGCAGTGTCTCCCCAACATTTTACATGACCCTTTTCCGGCATTTCAAACCAAATCTTGGCCAAAAAAACAGTAAAACTTAATATTCAGATTCGTTCCCACTCTGAAAACACACACTCGTCAACACCAACAGATGGAGAAGAACCCGGAGCGCACACGGACGATTTGACACCGCCACAGCGTCGAAATGAGGACAAAACACCATTCTATCGCTTCGTAAAAAAAGGGAGGGAGGGAGGGAGGGAGGGAGGAAAGAGGTGCCGAGCTCAAACCCCGAGCTATTCATTTTCATTTTAAATCAATTCAGTTCCAATGCAGCCACCAGCATAAATCCAGGAGATGGAAGGAAGCTGACAATTACCACACATCATAGACATGAGAAGATGGAGAGAGAGAAGGAGGGGGGAGAGGGAGAGAGAGCAAGAGAGAGAGAGAGAGAGAGAGAGAGAGAGAGGCATTTCCTGTAAGGCCTAAGGCTGTGGAGATATGAGTGGGAGTATATTGTTCATGAGACACTCAGTTTTGTCTGTTTTTCTAGATTTGGTGCGTTCGTGTGCTTTGTTTTGTGGAATTTTGAAATCACAATTATTTTCCCGCTGTGGTTCAATCTCTATTTTCAATTAAATATTTGTTTTTTAATGAAAGAAACCAAGGAACAAACAACACGTATTGGGTGAGGTTGTTCGAGGTGCTTTTCGTATTCGCGTTGTACAGAGGCGTGTTACAGCCACAGATCCGCTCTAAATCTTCTGAGTAATTTGTTTTTTGGCCCTTGTGTTTATATTAGAGGCCATTTTTTGGGGGAAGATGATTTTAGCCCCAAACAGAATAGCAGTTTGGTACAGGGGCATTCTGGGACATCATTTCAGCTCTGGAGAATTATCATTTAGACTGCCTCTGTTAGCTTTAGCTCAACTCCTAAAGACTCCTAAAGTCAGAGAATCCCCCTCAATGTCAGTTTTTTTTTATGGGCCACCACCATCTGATGAATTGCTTTTAACATGAACTCAATAGACCCTTTCATTGTTTGTAAACATTTAGCTGGAGGCGGAAAGCTAGATCCCCATCTATTTCCATTGTAGCTGTTGTCATAGTAACGATAAACAAATGTCTAACTGTTGTTGTAAATATCAGATAAAACCTTATTTCATCGTCTCAAATGCCGTTCCTCTTGTTCTTGCACCTTAAGCCACAACAGAACCACATTTTGTAGATGTAGTTTTACACTTATAATCACTAGTTTTAGTTTAATCTTATTTCTTTTGCTCACTTCCTGCCTCCAGCTGATGTCACTGATGTCGTCAGCAGCGAAAGGGTCTATATCGAAGCTAAGCTATAATTCCATGACAAAGTCAGAATTACAGCAGGGACCTTGTTTAGACCTGTCTCTGAGCTCATCTTGTGCCAGTTTGATCCATGTTTTACTTTACACTAAACCAGGGGAGACCAAAATGCAACTGGCTAGTTGGCACACATCACCTGAGATTTTTATACATAAGATGAAACCATTTTACCATTTTTAGTCAAATTGAATAATTCTAGACAATTATAACCTTAATATTTTACATTTTAGTGTGAGACAGAGCAGCTGTAAGCTTCAAGCCTAAATGTTTCTATGGTTAAAATCTCTGGTAATGCACCCAATTGACCACTATCTCTTGCCCTGTGCAAATGCAAATTTTAAATTGAGACATACTGTAAATGTCCACGGCAAGAAAGAAAAAAAATCAAAATCTTTTAAGACATTTTCTTCTTATATTACAATAAATATTATTTATAAATATTACTTTTCCAGTGTACAGTATGTGTATGAATGTTTCCAGTGGTGGAAGAAGTACTCAATATTCACGATCCACTGTAAAATCTACTTCATAAGTAAAAAGTAAAAGTACTGTGGCATAGTAAACCAGGTCTAAACTAGGACTAAACCAGGACTAAACAGGGTCTAAATCAGGACTATATCAGGTCTAAACTGGGACTAAACCAGTTCATGGTAGAGAGGTCACTATGAAAATAAAATATCTTTTAACCCAATTTTAAAAAGTACTGCAGTAGAAAGTACAGATACAGGCTTTGAAATGTAGTAAAGTAAAAGTAAAAAGTATTCATTATAAAATAAAATAAAAGTACCACTAATTTGTACTTTTTACTTTGTTACTTTCCAACACTGGATGTTTCTCAAAATGATCTTGGGGGGCCGAAAGTGTTCTGATAGAGGGCCAGATTTTGCCCCCGGGCCTGATGTTGCCTACCCCTGGTCTACACAGTCTGCACAGTGCAGGTGAGTGAGAGGCGGAGCTTAGAGTAGAATATCCAATCAGAAACAACCTACAACTCCAAAATGCAGAGCTATAGCGTAGATGCTTAGAGCCGTAAAGATATGGCTGATAATTGAGGTGAAATGTTGCATCTATGATTGAAACCATATTTTGGTAATACATTTTTTACTATAGGCTGTTTTGAGGATTAAAACCATTTGATATTTACAAGGCAGTGAAACAAGGAGCAAATGTAATGTCCAAATACAGCAGCAGATGAAGGGTGCCCTGGGCGTCCCCAAGCTTAGCATCTATAAATTAGCAATTGGTCTTTCCAACACCTTCATATTGATATCGGACCCAAAAATCCATATTGGTCAGGCCCTAGTCCACACATCGAAGTCACAGCCCTCTCTTTGTAAACAACCTTTAATAATACCACAATTAGATTAGAATTTGAATAAATGCCCAGCCCTGGTACATCGGTTGAATTTCTCCGGGCCATTCAGCGAGCGGGGGAGGCAGGTTTTGTAGGTGACGTCAAGCATATGCAGGAAATGATAATACGAATGGCTAAGGCCAGGCTAGCGATTGGGTAAAATCAGATCCAATCGTTTCGAACTTTAAAAGTAGTTGACCCCTCCCACCTGAAAAACGCAGCTCAATTGGGAAGCTCCAGACCCTCTGTACGAAATGAGTACGAGGGTATGGTAAGACCAGGCTAGCTCGGTGCTAGCGCTCAGTCAAAACTGATGCTAGCACTGATGCCAATAGCTGATTGGACTATAGGTCATGTTTAGACCAGGTGTCTAGACCTAAACCTGGCCGAAATGTGCAAATCATAAAACCGGTTAGTCTTGACATCCCTAGTTCAAACAAAGGCAGGCTATAAACCAGTAGCCTGCCTATAAAGTATTTTATACTGAGGCCCAAAATGGAAAAGTATTAGCAAGTGAAGGGCCAAACGCAATACTGTTTTAACATGTAGATAGACTAAATTCAACAAGATTTATGATTGAATATTCTTTAATAACTGTGAAATTGAGTAGGA
>OMNZ01098505.1:0-12388 GCA_900303255.1 Lesueurigobius sanzi | reverse complement strand
CGGAGGGTTAGCGGTTCGATCCCCGCAGGTGTACACTGCCGTTGTGTCCTTGGGAAAGACACTTCATCCACCTTGCCTCCAGTGGCTGCATACACTGGTGTATGAATGAGAGTGTGAATGGGTGAGTGGTTCCTTGATGTAAAGCGCTTTGAGTGCCTAAAGCAGGTAGAAAAGCACTATATAAATGTGACCATTTACCATTTTAACCGGCTTTAGTCATTTTAATTTTCTCTTATTTTCCTGATATTGAGACTGATCATCAATAAATGACTTCACCCAACTACAATTGCATAACATATGTGACCGATCACAGCAAGTAGTGACACAAGTCGGTTCTGGGGGATTTTGAGTTATTCTGAAAGTGTAGTCTCCAAGCTTTCGTGTTGACGTGTAACACATGGAAATCTGATAATATTTGGAGAAGTTGTGGCCACTTGAAGGTAGGCACTCAAAAAAGCTCAAAGGGGAGAAAACAGCCTCTAAAGATTGTGCAGTTCTCACCTCTCTCTGCAGGCTATATAGTATTTATCTATATAGCCTGCATTCCGCAAACTGTCCACCTACATCCCTTTGCTCATTCTAGCTTTGTTATTTTCACTAGCAGGTTACAAGTGTACGCTATTATTATTATTATTATTATTATTATTATTATTATAAACCTGTGAAGAACTATGTTAATTTCTCCATCGATTTTGAGTTGGCCGCATAAATCATCCCACTGATCCATAATAGTATCAATGTACATGGCACTTTATTGACTTTAGTACTCCACAGAGAATAGCCATCTGCAGCACCCATAGATGATGATTTGTGTAAAATACTATTGAAACCTGCACGTCCAAGCTCCATTTGGCCCCGTCTAAACCCCGCCAGCCTTCAGTAGCCAATAAAGGATTTACAGTAAATTATGTCTTGGACCACCTGCAGCTTTGGACCAATTAAAAACACCACCCACTATTTTCTGACCCAAGTGATTCGACACAGATCCAGACTCACATCGACAATGGAAACAGCTGGATACGGTGGAAGCGATCAATAAATAATTAGCTATTCATAATTCATAATTGACACTTACAGTAAAGACGTCTCACTGGAGAGTGGCTTTGTTCCCACTGATAGACTGTGCTCAAAAGCTCACTAATATATTCTGCAGACATCTGTTTAATTATGAAATATTGTCTTCTGAGTGTCATCCATTGGCTTTCCAGGCTTTTTGTTCCCAACTTTCTTACAAACAAGCCATCGTTTAAAATGCTATCTATATTGTGAGATAAGTTCTTCCAGCTCAAGATTATATGATTATATTACTTTCGCTGCTTCGTGTGAGAGATATAAAACTTACTTGGCTGCAAACTTTCGCTCTAAATAAGAAATCACTTTTTTCACACTGGCGGGGAGCTAATATTGAAGCCACGGCTGCCGTGGGGTAGAGTGATGGAAATAAGGCTGCCAATTTTGCACCATCTCAAGCCATCACCAACCACTCCCAACACATTCATATAGCATGAATGTAGCCTGGCCAGCTAGACTCTCCTGCTGGTTTGCCCGCAGCCGATCTCAAAACTGATACACTTTGTATCACACAGATGCAAATTTGAAACACAGCACTGAAATGCAGAACACATCATCAGAATAAACTTTATTACTTCTCTCACCTGTAATTATTTAAAATAGTATAGTGGTTTGCTTGGTGATGTTTCTGCGTGATATTTCTTATTAAATGTAATGTTTATGCTCACGGTAAGCCGCCATGTTGGGCGAACCTGCGTTTCTCTGATTGGTTAATCCAGTGGTTCCCAACCTTTTTTGTCTTGCGCACCCTTTGGGCCTTTTATTTATACTCCAAGTACAAGTCATAAGGCTACAAAATATTCTCAAACGCTGACTCTTTACAGGTAGATGTTTTAAATAGCTTCTCTTTGAACATAATAATCAAAAATGTACACACAAACACAATTTAATAATAATAATAATAATAGATTTTATTTAATCTTACTTTGTACCTCAAATTATTACAAGTACCCCTTCTAAGCTCCCACGGGTCCCCGTACCCCTGATAGGGAAACACTGGGATAATCCACCTCACAGATTACACATCTTTGTTAGGTATGTAGTGTGACTGGACAGGCTAGCATGAATGTGGTGTGTGAGTGTCTTGCCCAAGGATACAACAATAAGCTTCAAATGCGGGAGCCAGGATTTGAGCCACCAACTTTCCAATAAGACGACTCGCTCTACCATCTGAGCCACTGTCTGCACTGTTGCAGAGCAAGTTATGTAATCACTATTGTGAAATGTCAACGGCTGTTATTATTTAGATATAATATCCTTCTCCTGTAAAGCCCACTACCCTTGTACTTAAGACCTCTACAAACATTTTCAGAAATGTTTTTTGCATTAGCTTAGCTGTTCATTTTGGTTTTCACCAATCTAATCTAATACTTACTGTATATATTTATCAAATCTTTCAGCTCTACAAATGATTGGTGTCCAGACAGTTGCATCATTAATTTAGCTTTGTTTCTGTCTTGACATGAGTAACTTATTATGCCATCGTTTCTCTTGCAGATTACCACGTTGATCAACCACAAAGACAAACCAAAGAAGTCGGAGCGGACCCTAGCGGCCATACACCGGGTGGGCCAAGCCGTGAGTGTAGCAGTGGGTCGATTTGTAGCAGTTGGGGAGGCCATTGCTGCCGAGAACCAAGAACTAAAAGATGAGATGAGTCAAGCTTGCTTCGAGGCGCGCCGTGCAGGTAATCTAATGATGCACTTTTCATCTGACCAAATTGCTCCTCTTAATCTGTGATACTTTTGTAGGTGAGGAACAATTGTTTGAAATTCGGGTGTATTTTATGAGATAACATTTAACTTGAAGCATGACTTTACCTTGCGGCCTTGTGAGGGTGTCTTCAAGAGCTCTAGGTCATCCAATAAGACTCAGGTTATTGCCTCTTCATCAGAGGTTACTTGTTAAGACAAATGTGACACTTTGATAAAGCGCAAGCAAGTAGCACCTCCAGGCTCCCAGTGTTATCAGATTTAAGCAAATTTCCATTTATCTGTGCAGCACGGCTGTCAGGCGAAATTACACCAGTGGACATCCAGAGCGCTCTGGTGCTATTAGGATTGAAGGAAAGGTTTAAGTGCTGGTTCACCCTGCAGTATCATGTAAAGAGCGAAGTGTGTGAACAATTACATTTACCATTTAAATGTGCACAATGTCTCTGAAACTGGCAATATACAATCTGTTAGCAAGATAACTTGAAGAATAAAATTTAGTAAAACAGTCATTTGCAATTGTCACCTCCTCACTCTTTCAAAGTGTAAAATTGTACAAGGTTTTTTGCCAGGTGCTTTCATACAAATCTATATTTCCGACTAAAATTTGACTTGTGTCTCTTCATTGATGACGTTAGGGAGCATGCCAAATCAAATAACTCTGCTGAAATGAAAAAAAACAATGTGTGTCAAGTCTTTCTATTGGTTTCCACAGATTCTTCTTGTCTGGCTCTGGTTAAATTGTGTGAGTGATGGACTTTTGAATTATCAAGCTGTAAGCAGGCAGGCAGAGCAGCACACGGGGGGATGTTGAAAGGTTGACTTTTCATTTGTCATTTTGAGAAAACAATGTCGAAGGTGCATATCACTCATGTGTGACTATCAACTTCAAACCGGTGGGAAAACAAAACAACATTTTTCTGTTGTGATAAAAAAAGCCTAGCTTGGGATAAGACCCTGTATCCTCCTCGTCTGTCCAAACTTTCTCGCTGTGCTCAGATAAAGCTGTTGTATATTTGTCAACATAGATTTTATCAGGCCAAACAAGTGCCTCGTTTAGACTCCAATGAAGCAGAAAAGAAGCAATCGCAGTCTGGCAAAGAATTTGGACACTTCACCGTGATAATAGGTTTATGTTTAGGGAACCAGCATGAGCAGCAAAGCGTTTAATCCCTAGGCATCTGAGATCTGTAAAAAAAAAAAAAAAATGTGTTAAAAAAAAGTGTCTTTGAGAGATGAGGAGTAATTGTGTACTTTTGTGTGAGCGTTCATTGGCAGTTTTGAATGTGCGGCGCCCACTGGGTTAATTTATTCTCACATTTCTACACAGTGAGGTGTCTGAACACTTGGCTTTCACAGCCCTCCTGACAGACAAAGTACAACTGTTACCCACAAAATGGGACTGAAAAAAATCTTTCATTGAAGTTGGTGAAGGAGGATCTTTGACCAAACTTAGCTTAGTCTGTGAAGTGTAAACATGTGAACTACTGCCCATTGGTTTGCTCATAAATTGTCAATGTTTATCTCTAAAGGATCACAGAAAATGATGTAGCTTCCTAAAAAAAATAATTTTGTTATAGATGGGAAGAACTAGTCGCAAAATAGTATCAGTGCAGCAATTCAAATGTGTCTTTGTGCAAAGAAGGAAGTTGCTGCTGGGTAGCAATAATTTTTATTGCCGTAAAACTACAATGACTACACTTACTTACTGTATGTGAGTGCCGCCTCTCTCTCGCAGAGTTTAATGACGTGGGCCTCAAACTTGTGAACTATAATGAAAGAAAGGCAGGGGTTTAATTAGATGCTGCCCATCAGCAGAGCACAGGAGATCCAATGAGGCAGCTGGGTAAAGCCAATCTGTGTTAGATCTCTGTCTCTGTCTGCTTCATTTAGGCTCAAAGTATTCATATTCATTCAATAAACTGAACTCTAAACTGAACCTAAAAACTGACCCATGTTTTTCTGTCATTTGTGAAGTTGGTCAGGCGTACTTTTTTTTATATATATAGTACTTTTCTACCTTCACTAGGCACTCAAAGCACTGTGAATTCTTTTTATAATCTTCTTTTTTACTAAATTTGAATTGCAGTGTCTTTCCACTTCCCATGAGGATGATATACCGGATGTTGAGGTAATAAATTATGGTTTGTTTGGACCGCTTCGTGTCACTGACTCTGAAAGGCTGTCTGTTCTGTCAGTTACAATCAGTTCATTTAGCCTTAAGGTCCAGCCAAACCTAATAAACAAGGCGGGCTACATAACGCAATAAAGACCTGGGTTGTTCCTACCATTTCCTTTAAGTATTGCGGGGTAGAGTCAATAGGGTGATACAGGTATATAATAGGCTGTTGTTTTAATAGGCTGTTGTTTTAATTTCTAAATGTATAATGATGATGATTTTGTGTGTGCTTCATTCATGCTTGTTTGAGTAAACCTGCATATTCAGTCCATCCCCTTTTCAAGAACTAAAGATGCTTTTTTCCCCTCTTCCTGATGTTATATGGTTGTGCTCCTATATTCTATGTGTTTTTAAAGTCCAGAAAAAGAGTTGTTCAGATCATTTTCATGCTTTTGCTGCCTTCAATATAAAACATTTTGAGGGAAAAGTGGGAAAATATTGATAGATCCCTTGTCGTCACTCCGCCCCATTTACGTTAATAACAATGGGCCTCATTCATGATATAAACTTAAGCACAAATTTGTTCTTAAGGCTGACTTAAAGTGGACATATCATGCATTTAAATTTTAAAAACAGGCTTAAAATCTTTCATTAGTATGTCTGTGCATTGATATTTTACATTTTATACATTCAAATAATGCCTCTGTGAAGATGATATGATACTCAAATTATAGTATCTGTCAGGGCTCATGAGGATTTGGCCTGGAGCGCCCCTACAGGCAACAGGGGGAATCGCATTATAAAAAACAAACAATTAGCGTTGATTTGAACATGTGGCTGTAGCGCAACCGAGTGGCTGGGTCCACGCTATGAGACAGAACGGCTCAGAACTGATCAATTTTGGATTATTGAAAAATATTTATTTAAATATATTTAAATATTTATTGAAAAATGCGGAGGACAGTTTGGGGGTTTGAACTAATTGTTACCAGGAAGTACAAAACCCAGCACTGTAAAAGTCTACGTGACAGGCCAAACGCAAACAGGATTCATTCAAAACTGCATGAATGAAGTCAAATACTGCTCCAGGAATGTTTTTGACGAGGGACCAACATTACAACATGGTTAAAAGCTTTAAAAAGTCGATTTAGCATGATATGTCTCCTTTAAGAACTTTTTGGCATTCACAAAATTTGATCTTAGCTGAAAGAGTTGCTCTGGAAGAACAAATTGTAAGAACAGTAAGGAGGACTCTTACGCACAGAAAAGCTGCAGTTCTAGAATATTATCATAGTCAAAAATCTTTCACAGCATGAGCATCATATTTCTAAAAATTATTTCATATATTTTTTTATTTTTTTGAGATAATGAAAGTGATCATCAGTGGTGGTACAGACCAGAGACTGTTACAGTCCAAATCAGACTTTTACAGGTGAGGGCTTCGTTAGTGGCCACTCTGCTCTGAGTCACACCACATAATCAGAGGAGGGAACTTTAGCCAAAATACAGTATAAGAGTAACGTTTTCTTTTATAAATGTAGAAGTAAAAAGCACTGTGTGAAAAAATTACTCCAAAAAGTATAGTTACTTCAAAACATTACTCACATCTACTCGTGTAAATGTAAATGAGTACTGCCTCATGCTCTTGTCATGCCCATATATGGAAGTTTAGAGGGTGTGTCTTTTGTATTTATATTGTCAATATAATGTAAAGTTCATGATAGTGAGGGGGAGTTCTTGAATGTTCATGAATTTGGGACATCTCTGTTCCTAAAGCCAGATTTTTTGTCTTTTTGAATCTGAGGAGGCGTGGCTCAATAAAAACTTTCTCTCATGGCATGATCTGTCTTGGAACTCCTCATGTGTGTGTATATGTGTCCTCATGTCTGTCCTTAAGTGTGTGTGGTCTGTGCACAGATTTTAAACCTCAAAAGATTTTAAATCCTGTAGTGTGTGGCCACCTTAAGAATGCTCAGTGAGATTTTTATGAAACTTCTTAAAGTGGTTCTTTTTTCTTAAGAAAACATTCATGAATGAGGCCCAAGGATTCAAGAGAGAATCAGAACAGAACAGAGCAAAAACTAGTGTGGTTAAAAATATTATACACCCCTCAGTGTCACAGCAGGAAAGTCCAGCTATAGAAAGATTTTCGAGCCAGCTTTTAAGGTTTTTTTTCACTTGTGTAAAGTCCCATAGGATTCCATATGATAAAGTGCTTTCTTTAGCTACAAAGGGGTGGTATCACAGCAATGTCAGCACTCTGACAAGACTACCAAATCACAGTCATCCTTGCCCATTGGTTTAGTATGCTCATAAATTAGGGATTAGGTGTTTTAACCCATTTCCCTGTTTCTCTATACATTATTACATGTTGCAAAATGTAAAATATTAGTGGAAAGACATACAAATACACAAGTGCTATATATAAAAAAAACAAGCAGAATAAAGCATAAGGCCATGAACCAAATTCTGGTCAGACTTTCTTTTTGCTGTGTTACTATCCAAAGAGATGCATTTTTGGGTGTCCAGCTGGCATGTCTGTAATCAAATGTTTGTTTGTTGTGTTCTATCCTTTCCGGTCTGGGCAAACTGTTTTTCCAAGGTGACAGATTGTAAGAAAAAGATGACTCATAATGAGTTTAGAATGTGCTTTGAGGATATTTCCAAAATAAGCAATTAGCCACAATGCATACTTCTATTTTCTGCCTTGTAGATCTTTGTAGCAGCAAACACAAAGCTGAGCACCCTGCAGCTTTTGGTACTCACTGACATGTTTCCCGCTCCTGGGAGAACCTTGAGCACGCCCAGGCCAGATGGGATATGTAGTCCATTTAACGTGCCCAAATGTTGTTAGTGTTTGATTAATCTTTTACCCTGTTGTTGTGATCCTAAACTAACCACTTTTGCAACTTTTTCAATTTTAATTTAATTTTAATTTTGCAAACAAGAACAAAGAAAAAAGCCTGACAAATAGAAGACATTACACTTGTAGGCCTTTTCCACTTCCACAACCAACCAGCTTTCGGGCATTTCAACTTTGCACCATTGTTAATACACAGTCAGTGGTTAGCACCAGTATTTTAGAGCGGTTTTCCTTCCTGGGCCAAAGTGAGCTGCGTCGATACTGCTTGTGACGTAAACACGGTTGACCACAGATTTGACAGAAAAAAGACAGCTCTTTGAAACTGGTTTAGCAAATACAATTTAAGATTTCACAGCATAACACAGTTTTAAGATGGGATTTGTACAGACTGCCCACTGCTAGCATTAGTCACTATTTGTTTGTTGAAATATTTCATCTTTCAGCTGCTTTTTTCAGCTCATCGTTGGATTGGCCCCTTTTGAATAACATCATAAACTTCAAAACTCCATCAAAGAGTGTTTTTTTCCAGTTCCCTTGTTGTTTGCTTGTTTTTTTTTTTTCAATGGAAAAAGCCTGAAAAAGCTTCTAGGGTAAAATAGTAAAAGTACAAAGATCCATTTAGCGATCCCACCAATCATGTATTTTCCACACTTTTGTTACAGGCGATGCTATAGCCCAGTTGACAGATGTGGGGTCAATCGCCCCACCCCCAAGCGATGGCCGCGTGACTGTGTTCAGCGACAGGACCGCCATGGTCAAAGCTGCTCGTCTGCTGCTCTCCTCTGTCACTAAAGTGCTGGTCCTGGCTGATCGCATAGTCATCAAACAGATAATCACGTCGCGCAATAAGGTGAGGGATTTATTTATTTAGGATAGCCCCTTGAGATGTACCATCTTTCAGCAATATTTGACACAGAACATACAAGGCCACACATGTACAATATGTGACAATGCAGAAAGACATGCAAAGAAAAGAAAAACACACACACACAAAAAAACGGAAACAAAACAAACAATTGACGCAACAAACTCAACATAAAACATAGTACAAAAATCAAATGCTCTCCCCTAAAAACCCACCACCACGTCCCACATTTTTATTACAAATAAAAATAACCCTGCATCAGCAAGAGTGAAGCCTCAATAAGTTTACAAAGGATATCCTGATAAAGGATAAACTGATGTATGTCTGACAAAATGCTGTTGACGGTAAGGTGGACACTTGTTAACATTATGAATACAATTAAAAATAAACATATACCAGTGAAACAGCCTTCGCTTTAGCTGTACATGTTTTTTTCTCAAATGTTTATTTTTAATACTGTGCACATAAATTGCAAATCACAATTGTTTTACTTGCCAGAAAAATTACAACTAGTTTTCAGCTGCTCCAATAAATAAATAATTGCGCTTCTGCCGTACCCAAATCCACTGTCAAAAAGGCACACTCTTTTTAGTCCTGTTTTTCTTGTAGATAAGCACATGCACTCTGAGGTAGTAAGCTACTCTGGAGGTAATTAAAGCAAAGCAGTGCATTTAGCCATCACTTAGAGGCACAGTGCTGCAGAAAGAGCTGGATGGAGACAGTGCTTTCCCAGTGCACCTGGATGTGCCTTTAGCCAGACACAGGGAGATGGATAAAGTCGGAGATTGGGCCAAGAATGGAAACAGAAGCTGGTTATCCTTGTTTGGGCAGACAGTTGACAGTCTAGTGCCCTCCATTACTGACAACCACAATTACAGCTCAGCCCGTGTTTAGTCTGCATTGAAAATATACAAGTTCAAGATCAAATCCAGGTCTAAAAGGCCATTAAAATAGAATATAAATCAACTTAGTGTAAACCATATCTACATGTAAACTGGAGAAGGAAACTTGAACCCATTTCTAAAGAATTAAAGGAATTATCACAAATTAAAATTAATAAGCTCCAGTGGTACATACAGTAGATCAGAGACAGTTTGAACCACTGAAATAGATCTTCCAGATTAGACATTCAGATATGGATTTCTTCTTTTAGTATTAACAAAATAGACACTTGTGGGATCAAT
Organism: Lesueurigobius sanzi; assembly: GCA_900303255.1. NCBI lineage: Eukaryota > Metazoa > Chordata > Actinopteri > Gobiiformes > Gobiidae > Lesueurigobius > Lesueurigobius sanzi. The sequence continues at coordinate 2,574 of OMNZ01098505.1, read as the reverse complement.
TTAACAATCTTTCCTTGCTCTTTTTCTCATCTTAGGTTCTGGTAACCCTGGACCATCTGGAAAGAGTCAGCACCTTCCAGGAGTTTGTTCAGATTTTCAGCCAGTTTGGAAACGAGATGGTGGAGTTTGCCCACCTCACCGGAGACAGGCAGAACGTGAGTGGAATTAAAACCAGCGGATTCTGATTAGACCTGGATAGAACTGTGTGGTTTGGTGTTTATGATTACCCGGCACTTGTGAGGAGGCGCATGAGAGTTGCCTGTGGTTCAAACTGTTTTATTACAAACTAGCTTCAATTTGTCATTTCTCTAAATCACTGTTTATTTTATGTAATTGGACATGTACAAACGAAGTAGCAGCAAGTAGGGGGGTACTTTAAGTTTGATTATGCATGCTTACTGTTTCTTTGTTGAATTTAGAGAATTTATTTTAGTTAGACCTGGTTTAGTCCTAGTTTATGCCAGATTTCGAGCTGGTTTACATCTGGTGGTGTTATGTTGGTGGGAAAGCTTGAGAACCACTACTTAAAACTCATGTTCTTTATTTAGACAAAACAAAACTTTCTTCTCCATGCTTTACTCTTCCCATTTCAGGGTTTTCAACTTTGTCCTGTCAGAGAGCCCTAATCCTCGTTTGATGCGTACAGTACAGGGTGCAGCTAAAGAGCTTTGCCTACAGAAGCGGATGTAAAGTGCAGCCGCTGCGATATCTCCAACTGGGAGGAGGGAGTTTCATCAGGGCCCTTGTTTTGACACACACATCACGTCGCTAATGCTCCCACTTTGCATTTCCAGCTATTTTATGTCTCATCTTTTTGTCATACTTAACTCCCATCCCTCTACTTGCGGGCCCTCAGAATCATATCTGCTTCATCGGTGTGTGCCACCAAAATAATGGCAGATAATCAATGTCTGAATCATGGGAAAATGCTGGGACTGAAGTAGGTTCAGCTGCTTGTTCCTATTAAATCTATTTTTTTTATGTGTTAGAGGAAATTAGGGTTGTGCCAGTCCCAAAATTTCATTAATAAGCTGTAACACCAGCATTGCTCCCACTCCACGTTTTCTGGAGTTAATAATGTTTTGCTGCCTTTATTTGTGTTTGTAGGACCTAAAGGATGAGAAGAAGAAAGCACGAATGGCTGCTGCCCGAGCTGTGTTGGAGAAATGCACCATGATGCTCCTCACTGCCTCCAAGGTAAACAACCAGCACAGACAGGGCAACAAAACATTGCAAGTCTTCTCAAGTCATATTCACAGCTTTGAGTGATTGAAGTGAGCATAGCATTTTAATGTATCCGGAAAATATGAAATATTTAGTGAGAAATTATAGCGGAAATACATCAAAAGGACAGAAGTCGAAAGCAAACAGAGGCCATGCGCTTTGACATTTTATGTGAATTTTCTCTCAAAGACCTGCCTGAGGCACCCGGACTGTGAGTCAGCTCGGATCAACAAAGATGCAGTTTTTCACCGCATGCGCTGTGCCCTGGAGCAAGTCATTGAGATCGTCACTGAGGCCCGCAGCTGTGGAGACAGCAAGGTCTTGCCCATCAGCATCTACAACGGGATCAGAGACTTCAAGGTACAGCCCGCAGAGAGTGTATTATGATGAGCTGAGTTAAATCAAACTTGTGTGTTCTTGGTAAATTTTCTTTTCTTCTTTTTTTGTCTGTAAAATGTTCTGTCAAAATGGGCATACAGTAGTTGAGAATCATGGGGTTTGTTATTCAGTAAAAACAAACATCTGAATAAAAACATCTTGGAGCATTGATGTTTAACAGCATAACGTGCATTAACTGACTGAGTGCTCTTGAGTGCACATCATTGTTTAAATTTTGCAATTTGCAACAAATTTTTTGATGTTGTATAGATGATTTGCCAGTGTCGTCACGGGTCACGCAGTTTGACTTACGCCGCCATTTTGGACATGTACCCCGGGACATACCTGCTGTAGGGCCGTACACTTTGGAGCTACTCTGGCTTTCGTTCATGCGATTGCAGAATTGTTTTCCAAATCTATTCGATAAATAATAAGTTGGATTACCCTCGAGAACAAGTGCAGTGATGGAGACAGTCACTCTGCCCGTTCACTGTGTTGAATATGGACTCACAAATACACAGAAAACAGGTTGTTGGCAGCGACCAATTAAGCGAGCCCGCTTCATATCAGGTTACTTACTACCCTTAATAATATTCTTAGGTCTAGATAAAGGTCTAAATGGATTAAGTTATAAATTGCAATCTGATTCTGAAAATACTGGAGCGTATCGTCTGAACCAGTGATACACAACTGAACGACTGCACTGACACTGGGGACTAGACCAGCCTTTTTTACATCACGGACTGGTGTCAAATGTTTAATGTAAGGCATAATTTTCACGGACACAGCCTCCCACGTGTGGTGGACAAATACAATGAAAATAAATAAAGTGCATGCATGAAGATTAAAACTCACCAAATCGCAGAGTCAGAGGGAGCCCTGGCCTTGTTTCTCTTTGCCAGTAGCTAGCAATAGCTGTCCTTGTTCACGTTTTTTTTCCCCTTTCAATCCGAACTCCAAAAGGTTATTTTA
>OMNZ01098495.1:0-13867 GCA_900303255.1 Lesueurigobius sanzi | reverse complement strand
AGAGTAAACTCAGTTCTTAGACAATAAATGGCTTCGCACAACCACTAACCATGAGTGGAATCAGAATCAGAATTATTGCCATTGCCAATGAAAGGTTTCACAGAATAGGAATTTTCTTTCGGTGTACTCGCACAACATGAAGATATGAACTTATAATAATGATAAAAATAAACTATGGGAAAAATATACAAGTTATAAAACTATATAAGGGCATGCATAAAAATAGAATCAGATTTTTTACAAAGACAGCAGCGTAAATGGGTGAATTTACAGCTGAACATTAGCAGCAAAGGTGAGTGTGGACATACCACATAGTGCATATAGAGCAGTGCAAATGGAACAGGTTATTCAGTTTAATCTGATGCAGAGTTATAAGTGTTCATGGGTCTGACACAGAGGTATTGAATGTTATTAAGTGTTCATGAGCCTAATAGCAGAGGGGAAAAAGCTGTTCTTGTGGTGGGAGGTTCTGGTGTCCCTGAGGGGAGAGGGTCAAACAGTTTGTGTCCAGGGTGAGAGGGGTCAGCTGTGATCCGACCTTCACACCCCCGGGTCCTGGAGACATACAGGTCTTGGAAGTCTACAGCCAATCATCTTCTCAGCAGCACGCACAATGCGTGGCAGTCTGTATCTGTCCCTAGTGGTGGTGCCAGCGTACCACACGGTGATGGAGGAGGTGAGGATGGACTTGATGGTGGTTGTGTAGAACTGCACCAACATCTTGGGCGGCACGTTGAGTTTCCTCAGTTTCCACAGGGACAATGTGGCATAGTTATCATTCATATTCTATGAGAAATGGCCAAAAGATTAGAAGGGTATGTAAACTTAAAGGGGTATGTAAACTTTTGGCCACCGCTGTATGTTTCCATCGATTGGCTCCAGACTGAGATCAATGCATTAAAAATATATGACCACATTAGTTTGGAGCCCTATATGTAATATTTACCAGACCACATACAGGAGGAGTAAAAGAGACGCAAGTCAATGCTGCTAAAAATGACTAACTTCATTTGCATATCGCTCTCAGGCCAGCAGTGCTCTCTAACAGGATTGGCCATTTCACTCTGAGCGCTGCTGAGTGTGTAATCGCGTTCTCCATGCTACTCCACAAACCTCACTTCTACCTCCCTCTGCTGGCCAAGTGCATAACTGCACATAAATATACAGCAGAGATCGGCGAGATGCCTTTTGCTTATGGAAAAATATGCAATAGGTGAGCTGAGGTGATGGAGAGAAATAGAGACGAGGGCCTACACATAATAACCAAGGCATGGGGAGGCAGTGGACCACTGTTCACAATGGACTGTTGAGCGACTGACCTTGATTCCTAATGGACAGGGATGCACACAAACACTGCATTGACATCCATTTTTTCCCCCTGATGACTCAGCCAGAGCCAGGCCCAAGTCTAAAGAGAGAGACAAGACCAAAACCTGGACAAAACTCAAGTGGAGGACCTTATTCAAAGTCCTAATGGTGTCGAAAGTCACAGGGTCAGCCACAAATACAAACCTTTCATCTTAATTAATATGATTATGTATCACTGAGGAGGAACGCTGACAGGCTCATGTTAAAAGGATTCAAAAGGACAAACCATTTAGTCTTTTGTGGTGTATAGCTTGTTATTTATAGCCTATAGATCATCATTATTATGAGAACATTTCAGCAGAAGCCCAGGTCCAGAAGTGCAAATTTTTGCTTGTGTGAACATCAAAATGTCAAAACACCATGTCAGGTTACAGGAACAATAAGAACCATATACAGTACATATAGCTTATAACCTTTCTCTTCATCTTATGTCCAATCACTTTCACTGTATTCTCAATTTGAAATTACAATCAAATGAAGCAGTACAACAGTAATACTTTCTCTGAAGAGAATTGTGTAATATACATGTCGTCATCATCCCATTCTGCTTTTGTCTTCCAGACTCATCAGCATGGTATTTTTAGTGACAGTGTGAAGATAATGTTGGACAAGCCTTGTGAGTAATGAGTTTTTAACATCTCAGCGACTTTTTTTATTGCATCATTATTGTTATTCTACTTTTTATACTGAGGAACAAACAAACAAACAAACAAAAATGCACAAAAAACCTCTATTACATCCATACTACATGTACAACAAGAGCACTAACCTGACACTGTGAAACACTATGCTCCAGTGAGTGCAGGAGGAAGATCACCCAAACTCATCCACAAACAAACTGCAGCCTAATCCAAATCCGTAGACCTCCTTTTAGAGGATTTAAAAACAGCAATAGAGTCAAATACATTAGTGCCATGTCCAAGAGTAAACCATTAGTGATGAACCACTGGACGACATACACAGATGTTACAGTCTCCAGGAGACTTAGTTTACATATTCATATTGCTCCATGTGCTGTGAGTTTCATAGGTTTTATGCATTCCTTGATTCATGCGGGAATGGGAAAGAATATTTGATGTCTTTGTTAAGATATTAGAAAACTGTTCTCAAGGTGTTCATTTGCTTTTTTTTTTTTTTTTTTAAACAATACAGTGAAGATTCATCTGGTAAATTACGGCTGGGTATTGCCAACAACTTCACCATATGATACAAATCCTGATACAGGGTGTATTCCGATACAGCATCCATAATACAATACATACTCCAAAGAAACTGAAGAAAATTATCTCATAGGCACAATAAATAGTATTTTTTATTATGTTAAATGTTCAACAACTGAACCCTGCAATTGCAGTAGTTCGTGAGCGTGTTGTAAATGAAGATAAAACCATAAAACTAGCTTTTAAACTAGATTTATTCGCCCAGAATTATAAAATAACATTTTAGCAAATAAAGACATACTGTACATTTTTTTCAAAATCATTTTTTTCAATACTTGTTTTGTAGACATGCTTTGAGGGCCTCCTGCAGGGCCTCTGTCCCTATTTTGGATACGACTGGTCTAAATCAGTGATGAATATAATACATGAGGCAAAAGTCTATGATATGAACCAATCATTTAGTCACAGAGCTAACAGCTAATCCCAGCTGAGTGGAGAGTTTCTTCATCTTGTGCTATCTTAATCAAATCTAGCGTTGAGCATGAATGCTCTCCATTTCTCTGAATAAAAGCATAAGCCACTGACTCAACTCAAACTATTACAGTCCGTTAGTGAGACAGACTGTAGTAGTTAGTTAGTCTCCTCCTGGCTTTGCAAAGGACACATCAAAGCTGTACTACATCTCCACTTAACTACTCAACTAAAAAACAGTCAGACAAAAAGACACTGCTTTTTGCATCAATCCTACAACAACAGTACACATACATGTCTGGGAGCAAAGCAGTGTGTCTATGCATGTGCATGTGTTTAATATTGGCAAGTCCGTGCTGGGTCTATCCAAGTAGAAAATGAGTAAGTGTGTATGATGCCAGTAGCTCAGCTGGCCACCTGGACGATGCCCAGGGCTTGAATGTTTGATGTAACAGATGAAGGATACACTCTCTGTATGAATGAATTAAGCAGTGAATGGAAATGATGAGGAAGATAAAGATATCCCATTCCTGCCTTCAACTGTATTTTAACTGTTGCACGTTACCACTAATGCAACCCAAACCTATTTTCATACCAATACATACCAAGGAAATGTATCACTGGACAAGAGCATCACGACCAATGGGCTGCTGAGTAATGTTACAGTGCAGATACGTAGCTATGTCAGGTGGGTTGTTAATTCCTACTCTGTCGTTCCGATACAAGCATGCAGCAGGCTGGCGGTGGCACTTATAAAGCAATAATTACTGCCTCCGGTGCTAACACACATTTAAATGGATCTAGTCAGAGGAGTGACACGCACACACTGTCAGCAGTTTGTTCAAGACGCGTTATGAGTGAGAGAGGCAGAGCGAGGGAGGGAGGAAGAGAGAGAAAGAGAGAGAGAGGAGAATCAGAGCATGTGAGAGTGTGTTGGTAAATGTGTCATGTGTCTGTGGGAAAAGGGATAATACATTAAGCTGAAGAAAATGGATGCACTATACAGTCACCACGACAGGTCTGCCTCAGTAATCCTGGGCACACTGATGAGCTGAGTTCTGACATCAGCTCCTCCTAAAGGACACTGTGGGAGCTGGTGTGTGGCTCGTGAAGCCTGTCGCTGTGTGCAAGTCATTTTCTCTCGCTTCGGAGTCAAAAAGCTCGGATTGAGAAGATGATGTCATGCTGCAAAAAGGCTCACAGTCACGACACACTACTCTTTAATTACCATTCCCGTAAACATAATAAATGCATGACCTTCATGTATATAAGTGTTAGTACAGAGCTTAAGTCTATATCAGTGGTTTGTGATCATTATAATGTGGTTCAGATTACCTGGATCCAGGGGTAGGCAAGTTTGCTCGGTGGAGGGCCGATTTTCTTCATTTTCAGAACACCAAGAGCCCGAAATAAAGCACCACTTTCCACAAATTTCATAAATGATGAAAAAATAGATATTTTGGCGAGTTAAAATGACAGGATCTAAGAATATTTGACTGTAATTTCAGTAATTCTGCTAATGGAATAAGTAAAATTTGATTTATCATCATTTTTTTAAGAATAATAAGAAATTGCATCTTGTTTCGGGTGCAATAAGACTTAAGTGCAGAAATACCAACATAAATCAAGCTAAAATAATTTGACTGATTTTTAGATGGTTGTTTTGTGTGGGGTGTTTTCCTGGACATTTTAAAGAAATTTACAGTATTTTCTGCCTTTTTTTTGTACTTTAACAGGTATTTGATTGATGATTTGTGCAGTAATATTTTCCCAAATCATCTTAGGGGCCAGAGGGTCTATGTTGGAGAGTCTGACGTTGCCTACCCCTGCCTTAATCAATGGACAAGGATAGTTCTGCCTCCTAGATGGGGCTGGCACCAGAATGGCACTTAAAAAAGTTAAGATACTACATGATTGGTACTGAAAAAACAGAAAACTAGAGCACATCCACCACCACAGATCTTCAGATATCAAGTTTTGATGCCTGTTACTTGATCCTGAGACAGCACAAAACAGCATGAAAGGATATAATGTAGGATAGGTACAGACGAAAAGTATTGTTAAAGCAAAAGCGTAAAGTAATGCGCTTTATTGGTCATTATACAAGTGTAATTAGGATAAAGGAGGAGGATTTTGGCCAAACTCACATCCATCATGGACAACACCTCTCACCCACTGCACAGGACTGTGGAGGAGCTGACAGACGGAGACACCCTCAGTGCGAGAAGGAGCCCTGCCGCAGGTCCTTCATACCCACCGCCGTCAGACTGTACAATTCAACTGTGTAGTTCTATGTGCAATAACTTCAGTTACATATATTTTAACCAATAAGGACATGGCAATAAGGTGTTTACAATACCTGCAATGTCTCTTTATCAACCAACCGCCTGAATGTAAGTCTATTCAGAATATAATCATCTGCACTGCCAACTCTACAGCATTTTATTTCAGTTTTCATTGATATCACATCCTGTTCCGTTTTTTGGTTGGATATTTTTCTCTTGCTACCTCGTGTTTTTTTTTATTTTACTCTGTGTACATAAGAGATGTTTATACAGTTTAATGATAGACGCTAAGAGACATTTATTTCATTGTATTCTATTCTGTTATTATTATTACCTGTTTGCAAACTTATTTTCTTCTTTGATGGCACATTTCCTGACTTTTTGCACCCCCCTGTGTGATCTTATCCTAAGAGCTGTTGCAACAAGTACATTTCTCCATTGTGAGATCAACAAAGTCTTATCTTATCTTACTGGTTCAGGTACTGATCATGTAAAACAAAAGCTTTTTAAACAAGCAATACAAATGTCAAACTGCATGTCAATTTTGTGATTAATTCAGCTAAAACAAGATAACTGTCTGGACTTTTTTTTAAGATGCCAACATTTCGCTCTCCATCCAGAGAGCCTTCTTGTGGCTCTGGTGACTGCAGTGAGTTTGTGTTGTTATGCATTATTGCAGCTTTGCGCCGATATTTATGTGAAGGACATTGGTGAAAGACAACAGAGTTCTGGCCTGAGCACAGCATGTGTGGCCCAGAGGCAGACAGGTGCTGTTCCCTTCTACAGCGAAAGGTAGAAACCAGTGTTGTCAACCCAGCGGCGCTAGGGCTGAAAAACAAATCGTGATCTGGTCTCCGTGACGATCTGCCTTTTTGGTGACATCGTCATATCGTGATTCGGTGGTTTTTATGTTTGACGCTGCTCTGAGCTCAAATACTTTCTCCACGAACTGCTTCTACTGCCGGGATTAAACCAGAACTAAACCAGGAGAAAACTAGGCCTAAACCAGGTCTACAATTGGACAATGTCACGGACTGAATCTGGATTAAACCAGGACTAAACAAAGAAGTAAATCGGACTAAAGCACAGACTGAAATAGCAGTTTTAGGAATATATTTTGCTGACAATACTAGTGCAGTGCCAAAAAACAATAATTGGGAACTGCGGTGAAAAGAAGGCATTATTAGCATTTTTTTTTTTCATAATTGGCATCATCACAGAAGTAGATACTCCATAGTCAGTTCAGCAATGGCAGATAATTACTGTCATAAATAACATTGATCGCAATAATTTTGTCCAAGAAAATTGTTGAGACAAAGATTTCCATATCGTCACAATACTGAATTGCAAGAAAAATGTACAACATAAATATGAAATATTAAAATTGCAATTTATGTCTGAAAAAAATCACAATTAGGTTTTTATCAAAATCGTGCAGCCCTAATGATAACCCAGGACTAAACCAGGACTAAGCCCAGGACAAAACCCAGGACTAAACCAGGAGTAAATCAGGTCTAAACCCAAGGACTCAATCAGAAATAAACCAAGAGAAAACTGGATCTAAACCTGGACAATATCAACGACTGAGGGAAGGGAAGCAGGTCAAAACTCTGTAAGGACTGAAACTTGGGACTAAAACAGGTCTTCGCCAGGACTAAACCACTACAACACCAGGTCTAAATCCAAGAAGAAGCAGATGGCTTTAGTCGCCTTTAAAAGACAATCTACACATGAATTGTGAGAAAATTGAAATCGTGATTTAAACTAAAGATTGAAGATTTTTTGGCCGAATCACCCAGCCCTACCCAGCGCTCAGTGAAAAGCTGTATATTGCAGAAACTATGGGATCTGAAAGGGCCAGACGCCAGGATGTTATGTGATTGTAACTCAATGCAGTTAATTAAGTACAGGTAAATGATAATGTGACAAATATTATATAAACATATTTATTGTTTATTTGGTTGGGACAGTGCGTGCACATGAAGAATGCATGTGAACACGCCACTCTGGATTGTAGCCTTGGGCTAATTTCCATCCGTTGTCCCACATTCGCACTCACAAACTCACTCTCATTCATCCTTGCCTATTGTACATGTTTTTAGTGGTAGGGGAAACCGGAGCACCCGGAGGAAACCTACGCAGACACGGGGAGAACATGCAAACTCCACACAGAAAGGCCGTGTGGCCTTTCTGTGTGGGAATCGAACCCGAGACCTTCTTGCTGTGAGGCAAGAGCGCTATCCTGTGCAGTGGGCTATCCACTCTGCCACCGTGCCACCGTATTGCAGTAATGGCGCGATGGTTGTCAAACCCGAACTGGTCGGCCAGTCCCTTGCATGTACAAGGATTAAGGCTGCAAATATTTAGCAATTTTTAAGATTACATTTTTAAACATTGAGATTTCTATAACTTTATTATTTAAAAAAGCAGACTCCGTTCACATGGAGATTTAAAATATATTGTCAAATATTATGGATATTATGTCAAAGGAAAATACTCACTCATACAAACTGGCAACACTTTGCAACTGAATGAAAGTCAGAAAGGATTAGATGAAGTTGCACCTGCATAGCAATAATAATGGCTACTTACTTCCTCTGGATGTCTCGGCATTGACAACACTGTACTACTACTATGAGTCACTAGGTTTGAATTTCAAAGTGGCCTTTTTATATCATATAATTTCTAACTAATATCTGACTATCCTGCGCTACTTTAAATCTGAGCATACAGCAGACTGTAATGACAGTGATTTATTCTGTACTTAATGATCTTTTTCTTAGTGCCACAAACCACACATCCATTTGACTACAAACACGTGGCCCTGATAACTACAGAGGTCTGTTTCTCAGCAGGATGCTGAGGTCAGCATGACATCACAGCGATTTAGGATCAGGACAGTAATGATGATTGTGGGTGATCAATCCAGCAGCATACCATTAGCATCTTTCCACCATAATGCCACCGCAAAGTGACACTGGAGTACTTTACTTTGCCATCTCCCTTACTTTACAGATTTGAATCTTTTGGCCATTTTTCATAGAATATAAATGACACATTCATATTCATGGTTGTGCAAAGCCATTTATTGCCAAAGAACTGAGTTTACTCTTTTGAAATCATAATGAAACAGAAACTACTCAAATGTCCCTGATCTAACGTTTACATGACCTTCAACAACTGCCAGGAAAATTGTTCAGGAGCAAAGAAAAACTCACTTCAGCTGAAATACAGGACTCTCTGACAAAATTGGACTCTCTGCAAAAAATGATGTTTGTTTCAAGATGCACAATATGTGAACTTTTGATCAGGGACATGTGGCTTGGTTTTTTGACAATAAATGGCTTCACGCAACCACTAACGTCAAATAAAGGTTTTTGTGTTGTCATTCATATTCTATGAAATGTATAAGTTTACATACCCTAACATTCTGCCAGGGTATGTAAACTTTTGAGCACAACTGTATACAGGGCTGAGAAACTTATCCTGTTAATGCATTGAGCCAGAATGTATCGAAATGTATCGAAGCGTTGAAATTCCTCGCCTTCAACCTTCGCTCCTTTGAAATGACGCGGCTGCTCTCTGCAGAACACTGCGCTGCTGCGCAGCATAGCAAGCCACGCTGTGTCCCCCTCATGAATGCGCACCGTGGGCAGCCGCGACACCGGGCTGCTCCGTGATATTGGGATGCTCCGTGATACCGGGATGCTCCGTGATATCGGGATGCTCTGTGATACCGGGATGCTCCGTGATGAAACTTTACAAAACCTCCTGAACACGAAGAAGGGAGTGAGTGGAAGCGCCTCTCCTCTGTTTCTCTCCGACATGCGCTGCTTATATTGGCCGAGCCGAGGACGACACATCCGGAGTCATGTCTACCACGTGTGTCATGTGTGCCTCACTGTATTATACAGCCTAAATGATGACAGCTTTGCGTACTTTTGTTTTGCGTTGATATGCCTACACACGTGGCTAATTTGCATGCGCTTCAAAAGACCTCACTGTGGCACCGAAATATAGGAAATGCGCAAATTGCGTTTGTATATATTTGTATATATATTCTGTGATTTAAAACAATGTCAGATATTTCTCCTGAACAAACTTTGTGTCGTTTTAGTGTGTTCTCTGCACAGAGCAGTCAGGCTCAGGCTGAAGGCTCATAGACTCTGAGAGCTGCAGGGGCGGAGCTGAGAGGGCAATCAAGGCACTAGGGCGGGGGCCAGCAGCCCATTCAATTGTCATACCACACCATTGTCATAGGCCTTTATTTATTCAAAAAAACAAGTTCCTTAGATAAAACTTTAAACTAGTATGTTTTACAACTAGTAATTTCACAAATTAATATGATTAACTGCATTGATTGATTAATTGCAAATCTAATTCTGTTGATTTGCGATTAATTAGTTTATATTTTTTAACCAAATTCCCGGCCTTTCCAAAGGGCTTTTGCATGTTCTCAGTTGAAGACTTATTACACTCGGATTCTATTTATATTTCAGACAAATTAATCATCTGTCTTCTTAGAAAGAGCAAGAGGCTTTAATGAGACTGTGACTACTATAAGCCTGACTAGGTGCATAGGAATAGATGCTTTATTGCCTTTAATAGTTGCTTCATTGTTTACCTGTTATCTATTTCTTATCTATTTCTACATTCATTATTTAGCCTATAGTATCTTTGTTTCTTTTTCAAATGTTGGAAATGTTGTGTTATTCCATTTACCAACATATTTTAAATTTGAGTGGCTTTTCACACCAGTACCACCTCATAAAATATTTTATCTTCCAAATGATATTTGAATATTTGACAGCAGGCCTAGATCAAGATGTGATCAGGGTCTAAAATAAACCTAAATTAAGTCTAAACTGACTGTAAACCATGTCTAAACCAGAAGGACACCCAACTTAAATACAGTACTAAAGCATTAATACATTTATCTCTGATTAAAATAAATGTCTAAAATTGCAGATGGCCCTGAGTGACGCCTGAAGAAGCTCAAGTACCACCTCTGGAACCACAGTTTAGGAACCACTGACACAGTCCTGTATTGTTCAATTTGTAGCATTCGCTTTTACACATTAAATAGCCAGCAGCACGTTATAATAATTGCATGATTACATCAGAGAACAACATATTCAACAAAGCAGTACTATGTTTCACCAAAAACATGCATTTGACAAAACTGAAAACAATAATATTGGCTTATTAGGAGTCTTGACTGGTGTGCTAATTATATTTTAGCTTTGATCAACATACATATTATTGCCAATGACACCTGACTCAATGATTTATGTTCGATTGGACCAAACAGTAAGATATCGAGACAATTGGCAACATTAATTTGGTAACAACAGACGCCATAGAGTGATTAAAATAAAAAAAGTCTGTACAATAATCCATCTGATTCTGCAATGGCTCCCCTAAAGTAAAGATCATAAAAAGAGCAGGTATATGTCATGTTGTTCCACTCCTTTTCCATATGCAATTTTAATGTTTGATCATAATAGCAAATAAGAATAGGTCCGACATAAACCAAACTAGATTAATTAATTATTCTTTTAAAACAATGTATCATTATTACACAAAATAGGCAGGAAAGCCGGCAGTGCATGGACATTTTGAAAAGGGTTATGCTATGTATGGTAGGTTTGAAATACAAACTAACCAGGTTGACTGTCTTTTCATTGTAAATATATATAAATCTTCATTGGTGTTGAGCAACAGTCAAGTACAGTTCAAAGCTTGGGAGCTATGAGCTAAAAATGGTTTACTGAATTTGACACCAAAAGAGAAAATACCAAGTAGGCCTACACAGTAGTCTATACAAATACCTTTTTGATCATGCGCTTTGGTCAAAAAGTTAAGAAGCATATTATTATTAGTATTGCATATATCATTATTATTTTCTGTATTTTAGTTTATGTTTATTTTGCACGAGTATACAGAGAGAGATAAAATCATAGTCTGTGAATCCTTTCATTGACAAATAATAATAAAGACCATTCTGATTCTTATGTAGTGTAATAGTATTGTAATACACTATTCCACTGTTGTCATTTGTTTGTTCAAATGTGGTTATTATTTTGTTAGAACACAACATGCTAAGCAAATAAATGCCTAACCAGAAAATAAAACCTGTTAAAATGTCCCCACACTGGCATATCTGTAACTAGCCTTGGGTGCCAAGTTCATCACAGCCACCGATGACATTTTTCACTAGTTTTCAGCTTCAAATGGAAATCACTACCTTCAGTCATATGAGTTGTATTAATTTACAGATTATATGTGAAACACTAACTGGATGATGCCATAAACCGCCTTTAATGTTGTCCATTGCACCCTGAGGAGAAGAGGTGTAGCCTGCAGCCTCTAATACACATGCACCTCCTCAGTGGACTGATGACTGTAGGAACAGCAACCACACTTGTAAAACTCTATTGCCCTAATGCTGTGCGGTAATCCATTCATCTGACCCCGGTCATGACTTCGGCTATAGGCTTATGAACCTACACGATAGTTGATTTTTATGTGAATGAGCCAGTGGTTAGCCTCTTAGCCGCGTGGCTAACTCAGTTCAAACCTGTTATTGTCCGTAACGCGCAAGTAACATGTCCCGTAAAATCACCGTAACGTCACCGTAACCTCACCCCTTGCGTCAGTGTAACACGACATATACAGCACATTGAGCAAGGCATTCACAATATCAACTTTCACTGGTCTCCACCGACACAGTCTGCAGAATCTCTACGGCGGCAAAACGACAGCCCAAACCAAGCCACGCTGAAAGATCTCACAGGCGATAATTAGCGGGAGCGCACACACAAACACACACACACACACACATAAACACACACACACATAAACACACACACACGCACACCACCGCACACCCACATGTCGCGCACTCGCAGACATCCGCCGGTCGATGTAAACCTGAATAAATCGGTCTAGCCTTACCCCCCTCTTGGTCCGGTTGGAGACAGGCCGGGATGTTTTTCTTCCAGCCGGGCATGATGCACCTCAGAGCGGATAGGGAGTCCAGGGCGGCCCGCTAACAGACACACACCAGCAGAAGCAGCGGGAGGAGCGGCAGGAGCGACAGTAACATGGCTAGTTTAGCCTTAGCTTCAACGCCTCCCTCTGAACATTGAGGAATCCTACCTCTCTCCACCACTCTCTCCTTCTCCAGCCTCACTCGGGCACGCAAACCTCCAGATCCCTCTCTCTCTCTCTCTCTCTCTCTCTCTCTCTCCCGCAGCTCTTCCTTGCTGTGTGCGTCTCTCGACCCCCTCCCCCCGCAGTAACTTTAGCCTGAGCTCTAGGGGGAGTGGGGGTGACGTGATGACCGTGAAGGAGCTGCAAGGTAAAGGGGATGCCAGGAGCTCTTCTGCAATTTCCGATAGCGCGCAGTGACCGTATCTCGTTTATCGACAGGTGGTGCTGAAATGGTTACCTTTCCACATAAGCCAATGAATTAGACCAATCAACAGGACATTTGCAAAGCTGCTTTTTCATATCCATTCACCCGTTCAAATATCCTAATGAATTATTTAGCCTAATAATTGAATCGTCCAAATGATGACAACAAATTGATCGCCTTTCAGAATAGGCTAGTGGGTTACAATTTTTTTTTATAATAATAAATAAATAAACAAATACATTGATAGCCTTTCAGAATAGGCAAGTGCAGTCATTCCCAAACTTGAGTGTCACAGCCTCCCTTATACATCCAAAGATCTCTTGGGGGCCCCCGATGATAAGAATTCACGTAATTTAAAAGAAAACGTAATTGGTTTTCGCATATATTTTACATATACAATACAAGGAATCAGTGACAATACAGTAAATGAGATTTTACATAAACAAATTCATATGAATTGCATTATAAACTCAATTTATTTTTGATGTGGTTGATTTGTGGACAACCTATGGAAGATTTTTTGTGTCGTCACTTTGTGAATTTTAAATTTTTACGCTTTGAAATTTTTTAACACTGAAAAAACATCTTTGAATTTTTTTGTCTCCAAACTTCAGTCACTACATTTTCAGTCCAGTGTTTTACATTCAAAATGAAAATTTCGCCTTTTAAATATTTGCTTTATTATTTTTCAACACATCAAATACGACAGACTAAATTCAAAGAGTAAAATTCACAGTAGAAAAATACTTCGAAAATAAAATTAAAAGTAAAAAAAAAAAAATTCAAGCTCTTAAATTCAACAGCAGAAATTCAGAGTGTGGAATTCGCAGTGAAAAAATTTGCGGTCAAGTTCCTGGACGTCAAGACCTGAGCAATCGATCCTGGAGACTGAAAAGGAGAAACACAAGATGTTTCCTATTGGCTGATGTCTTTTGTGGGCGGGATTAACAAATGAGAAAGACAGAGTTCAGGCTTTAACGAGTCAAATCTGAACATTTTGATTGGTCAGTTTCAACAGTTTCCTGTTGAACCAGAGGTTGGTTTTGACTCTGGATCGATTGCTCAGGTCTCGATGTCCAGGAACTTTACTGCGAAATTTTTCACTGCGAATTTCACTCTGAATTTCTTATGTTGAATTTAAGAGCTTGAATTTTTTTTTTTTT
>OMNZ01098494.1:0-10517 GCA_900303255.1 Lesueurigobius sanzi | reverse complement strand
TTAAGCTTAGGTTGTCGCTGGGTCTTCCAGCAACATAATGATCCAAAGCACACATCCAAATTAGTCCAACAGTTCCTCAAGGATACCAAAACCAAGGTGTTGGAGTGGCCCGCACAGAGCCCAGACCTCAGTCCTATAGAGAATCTGTGGCGGGTGCTGAAAGTGAATGTCCATGCTCGGAAACCATGCAATTTGGACCAGCTAGAACAATTTGCAATGAAGGAATGGGTCAGTATCCCTCAGGAGACGTGTGCAAACCTAGTTAACAACTACTCAAAGAGGTTGTTGTCAGTTGTGGCTCAAAAAGGCTACACTATTGACTATTAATGGCCAGAGGTTCTAATAATTTTGGCTGTATAATTTTTTCCCTTTTTTGTTTAAACAATAAAATATAAATATTTAAACAATAAAAATATCTTATTTAAACTTATTGGACATTATCTTTATAGTGTATAGTGTTTCTAGAATGACAAACACTTGTTGTTGATGGTCATTTTCATGGGGAAATCAAGAGTGATGTCTAATTATATAAGGGGGGCTAATAATTGTGGCTGTATCTACTGCCCTCTGGATGGTGCTATAGGGCAATGAAAGCACGCACTTCAAGGATGAAAAAAAATAATATTTATATAGCGCATATAATAGAACATTGGTCTTTTCTTCTTTGTCGCAATGATTTGATCTGTACGTTTGATGTATTATGTGCAAACTGCTGTATGGATCGTGGCTTATCTTGATACGCTGAAGGTGTGGTCTTAAGCTACACCATTGACATTGACTTTAGATCATTTAAAACATACTATTTGATTTGCACAGAAGGCCATTGGGTGGTTGGAGATACGGGAGATGATCGACATTTACCAGTCGAGCGTGTTCAGTCAGGACAAAGTCAAGGCACTGCTCCCACTGCACTTCCCCGCCCTGCTCTGGAGGCTTCACGACACGCTGCACAACTGTGTGAGTATCTGCCTCTGAAGAAGTGTTTTTGAGACGAGACGGATAATGTGTAATATGTTTTTTATTCATAGAGTCACATCCTGTAGATCTTTCTCAACTGTTCTTGTGACAAAGCCTATTTGACAATTGCAGGTTCCCACAGACCAACCATCAAAGTGGTCCAAAGACATCAAGAAACTACAAAGAAAACTAAAAAGAATAATCAAGGTATCAGCCATGTTTACATTCTCATTGAACCGTCGCGGACATGACCACTGCCAACACACAGTGCATCATGGCACCAGATTAGAGGACATTTTCACACAGAAATATAACATCTTGTCGCTAAGAATGATGCCATGAGTGCTTTATAACGTTTTTGTGTGGAATGGACAGGGGCACCGCCAGAAATTCTGGGCCCTATGGAAACAGACATTTCTGGGCCCCTACATTTTTTTTTACAGATACAATTTAATCCCAATAAATACACCCCGTATACCTCACAAGAGCTGTACTTAACACATTGCATTGTCAAAATACCTAAAGGCGAGTATAAAGCCTAGAAAAATAAGAAAAAAACTATGGAAATTTGTTTGTTTACATGAAAGGGAGAACATTTATTATCTCAATTGCAATAGGAAAAAAAACATAGTAACAGGTGGTTTAGTCCTATTTTCGACCTGGTTTAATCCTGGCTTAGTCTTAGTTTAGACCTGGTTTAGTCCTGGTTTAGACCTAGTTTAGTCCTGGTTTAGTCCTAGTTTAGTCCTGGTTTAGACCTGGTTTAGACCTGGTTTATAATAATAATAATGCATCAAACTTATATAGCGCTTTAGTCCTGGTTTAGTTCTGGTTTAGCATTGGTGTAGCCCTGGTTTAGTCCTGGTTTAGTCCTGGTTTATTTCTGGTTTCGTTCTGGTTTAGACCTGGTTTAGTCTTGGTTTAATCTGGTTTAATTTTGAAAGGGTCTGCTTTTCTGGGCCCTTAGAATGGCCGTGACCTTTCACCCCTGTACGGCGCCTGTGGTAATGGACCTAGAAGACGACACTAATGTGCAAATCCATGTTGTGTTTCAGAAAGCTGGTGGAGCGCTGAAGGCCGTGAGTGAGTTCATGCACATCCTGAGATGGACTGGAGAGCTGTCACACCACCGAGTCCTTTAGGCCTAATCCTCCTGAACAAAGCCAGTGTCAGTATTACTGTAGGAGGCGTACTTTGAAGTCAAGTTGCTAAGGCTATATTATATTATACTGTAATGGCGTGGTACTTTCATTCATATGCACATGAGGTATTTTTATATGTCAACTTGGGTTTCTTGAGAGAGTAACTTATTTTTTTAAATATTTTTTTAAATATTTATTGTATCTTATTTGAAATGTAATATATTGAACAAACCACAAAGTTTTTATTGTTCATATTATTATTTTCTATTTATAATTTATTAAATAAATAACTTTTTTGGAACAGGTGTCTGGCTTGTCATATACAAAAGTGAGTTTTGCTGACCTCTGTTGGCAAAATAGCAGTATTGCTGTGCAATGGCGGCTGAATAGAAACAACATGAACAGTTACATAAGGTGAAAGTGACATTTAGTTAATGTTTAATTCATTGCGAGTCACCGAAAGGAAAACTGACTCATGTTGTGGCCAAGTCTCCACCTCCCAGAGGAACCGAGAGCCAGACGTCAGCCATGACCTTTCTATGTAAAACACCCACACACACTGCTGCCAACATGTGTTCTTATTTATTCATTTTATTCAGAACAAGTATACAAATACTATACAAAGAAACCAGGGGGTAGCAGTACAAAATGCTTTATACAATTTCAAAGATATTATTTGTTTGTGTAGGTTCTCAGTCATACAGGAGTTGTCCATCGTAGGCAAAAATTCTTCAGTCTTCATCTGTATGTTTCGATCTTAGTCTTCTTAGGACTAAGATTTGAAATGTCCTACACTTCAACTACAGAGTACAGATGAAGACTGAAGAATTTTTTATCAAAGATATTATGTTTCATACATACATTCATCGTTTTTAAAGCCTTTTTGTTTTCAGATCCTTCCAAAAATATTTAAATAAGAGGGAGTACCACTGTAGAAGTGCATACAGTCAGGTTTCTGCTGACTGTATTTGCATTTGTGAAAATAACACGTAATGGACTTACTATAACTATTCTTCATTATTACTTTGTGAAATCATCTCAAGCTGAAAGTAAAAGCCGATTCGTCAGCAGGGGGCAGTAATGAGCCATTACATATTGTTTTAATTTGGCTCTTTATTTCATTTTAGGGATCACCACAGAGGTCATGGGCTGGACTGATCACAGTATTGTTAACCAGGCTTTTACATTTTGCACTTCTGTAGTTCTAAGAAGTGTCAAACACGAGTTTTCTCTTTCACTCTTAGTGCTACCTTTAGCTTTCTATCTATGTTACAATATTGATAACCTTACCCAATATAGGTTATATTCCTACACCCATTACAGGCCCTATACCTTTTTTTTTTGTTTGTTTGTTTTTTTTTACATTATTTGCTTGCATTGTTCATTCATTTGAAATAGTCATGTCTAAAGTCATTCTTAATTTCCCCAACACATTTCTAACATCCGATATGAGTTTATAAGCCTTTTTCAATACTTTCAGGGTCACTGTTTAAAAAATTGTCTGAGTTTACAACATCCTGAAGGAAGACAAAAGCCAATTCCGTCCCACCACTATGAGAAAAATCAGATATAGTCCAAAAAGCAACAATCTTTATATGGAGATACATAGTCCATATAAAGGCTGCCACAAGTCACAACAAGTGCCAAGAGTTATCTCCTCAAATCTACCCTCACAAACCTCATGTGCGTTATTACCCCGACCCGGCAGTTAGGTGATCACCACCGCTGGAAAGTGCAGAGTAAACCTGGTTTCATTTTGATTCAGTGGTTTTTGGTAAGATTTCCCGGTGGTGGAAAATAACGGAATACTTTAAATTTACTGGACGCACAATAATGGACACTATCTGTACTTGATCTGCAAGTATGAGCTAAAGTGCTATTGTAAATAATCGAATGTGTTGCAATAATGAATTTAATCTGTGGAGATATAGTTATGAGGATTGTTATGAGGATTATTGTCACCAATTTTGACTAAATGATGCCCCTTGTGTGAAAGAAAAGACAAAAAACAATCAAATAAACCAACACACAAACAGTGATGGGCTGTAACGAAATACATTTGCTAAAGAGTTTTGGAGGATCTGTACTTCACTTGAGTAATATTTTTGTTGACAACTCATTGCTTTTACTCATTTGACAAACAAATATAGTACTTTTTACTCTACTACAATTGTAATAAAGCTGTCGTTACTCATTACTTATGGACAGTGATGCCAGAAATGAGTTTCTCCGTTACTAGCTACTCTAAAATTACCACTTTTTTCAGTAACGTGTAATGTAGCGCATTACTTTTTCCAAACCAGTAATTATATTAAGATGAGATAAGATAGTTTTTTATTGATCTCACTATGGAGAAATGTAGTTGTTACAACAACTCTTAAGGCAGGATCACACAGAGGGGCGCAAAAAAAGTCAAGAAAGTGTGCCATCAGAGAAGAAAGTAAGTTTGCAAACAGGTGATAACAACACTAGAGTGAAATGAAACTGAAATAAAAATAAATGTATCTTAGCATCTATCAATAAAGTTACTTATCCAAGTAACTGTGAGCTACTATTTTTGTAATTTTCCTTGCTAAAAAGGTATATTTGAAAGAAAAGTAATAACCAGCACAAAAACTTACCTCACATTAGCGCTGTGATGGTGAGGTAAGTTTTTGTGAGGTATATTCCTTTACTTTTTCTACTGTTCACATTATTAGCAGAGCTTTAATGCAAAATTCAGCAGCTTTAGCAGGAATTTGTCCCACCGTCCATATTCTAACTGGAAAATGCGACTGGAAACCACGGCAACCAAGCTAATTCAGAAACTGGCCAATTGGCGGAGGTTGCAAAATCTAGACTTCTGTTGTTGTTAAATGAAGTCTGAAGTGGCATTTTGATTGCTTGGATTAAAATAAAAATGTTTAAAGGGAAAACGTGTGTCCTTATAATGCAGAAAATACAGTATGTGTGTGTGTGTGTGTATGCGCTTTTGTACTTGCTACAAAGTGAGGACATTTTTGGGAAGTGAGGAAATTTTAGCTTTCTCACTTCTTTGAGCCCCTGTTTGAGTGTCTAGATGTGGTTTTAGGGTTAGGTTTGGGAAAAGGTTAGGGTTTGGGCAAAGGTTATGGTTAGGGGGTCAGTTGGGGGTGGTTAGGGTTAGTGCGTGTAGGTGAGTAGATAAGATAAGAAAAGATAGTTCTTTATTGATCTCACAATGGAGAAATTTACTTGTCACAACAGCTCTTAGGACAGGATCACAAAGGGGGGTGCAAAAAGTCAGGAAATGTGCCATCAGAAGAAAATGAGTATGTAAAACAGGTAATAATAATAATAATAATAATAATAATAATAATAATAATAATAATAATAATAATAAATACAAATATAGCAGTGTCTCTTAGCATCTCTCTGTAAGTAAACTATACAAGCATCTCTTATATGAAAATGTAAATAAAATGTATCAAATTTGGAAGAGACTATAGGCAGAATGAGGTTCTCAATGAACTAAACTAAACAAAACTTTCTGAGACTAGTTAATATAGCTTTATGTCTATATCCACTGCTAGACGCAAATGTTCAGCAACAATACTCTGTCAACCGGACACTAGTTTGTACAGACAACTAGTTTAAAAGATGTTGGTTTCCTGGCTAAAGCGTAGACATTTAAAGCTATAAGTGAAGATGGTCTGAACCATACGATCAGTGAGGTGATGACTGGTGCTGATTGACATTTCACAAACTTAATTATACTGATTATTAAGTCAGGATTATATGCTATTTGTCAGGAGCTGTTAGTATAACTTCAGCTAGAACCATTGTCTTTGGAGAAACAAAAACTAAATCACTCAACTTTTGATAGGCTGCAGAATACTATTTTTAAGACATGTAGAAAAAAGGTGACAGTTTTTAGAGACAATGACCCACTAAACTGAATCTCAGCAGTCCGTCCTGTGAATGTTCACACTGTGTGATAATTATAATATTATATCACTAATATAATTATTGAGAATCTAATATTGTACATACTGTATGTGTGTGGGAAATGTGTTAGTGATGGCATTTGAACCACAGAAGGATGTGGTGTGTTTGCTTCTTTATTGCAGTTGGTGAGTGGCAAACACATTATACACTTACTTCTAAGAATCAAAGAGTGCAGAGTGGAGGAGGGTAACCCCATTCCAGTGAATGAGCCTAGAAAGCTACGGTTGGCAGCTGTGTAATGCCTGTGAACCTGCTACGCGAGAAGACAGGACATAACATTTTGGTTTTGTAGATTTATGGAATCAATTTTAGTGGAGCAGATTTCGCCAAAAAGTAGTTCCTTTTTAATGAAGCAAGTCCAACAAATGAGGGATTGGGCTGAGGTGAACTCTACATAAACATAAATAGTTGAAAAGGAAACAGACATATAATTATCATGGTTTTCTGACACCTTCACAAAACTGATTTCAGAAACCATACTGGAATATGAAGTTGGTTATAAGTTCACTGCCGTTGTTGCTGTTGCGCCTGGTGTATTTCAGTACTTTGTCTAAACAAGTTTAAAACGTAATGGTTGCGTTATTGATTATTGTATGGTACCGCAGCAGGTTGACTCACGCCAAGAGGTTTACCTTTTCCGCTGTCGCGGATGCGTCATCCTTTTCCCTTTCTGTTTCCCCCCATACGTCCTTCTTTATGTCACTTTTTAGAGCTTGTCTCATGTTTCCATTACTAACCCTAACCCTAACCATAACCCTAACACTTTAGTATTTTAATATAAATTGTATAAGGTTAATTATGCCTAACTAGGATAGGCATAATAAGCCACTGCTTCAGCCTTCACCTTCCTTGTTTGCAATATATAATTTGTAACCGTAATAAAACCCTTCATTCATTAATTTGTTTGTACACAGAAGCTTTTCTCTAAACACAAAGTTACAAAGTGCTTTAAGCAATCCCAGAAGATACAGGAATAAAACTATGAATGCAGTTAAACTTTTAATAAAAATGATTAAAAGGATTAGTCTTAACACTTTTTGAAATGTTATAAATTAGCTTTTGAATTTTACGCATTACTCATTCACTCAGTAGTAGTTAGCTACTACTGCAGCCACAGCTGCCCCAGGATAGACTGACGAAAGCGGGGCTGCCAATCCCCTCACTCATTTAAATCACACAAACTTGAGACAAGGTAAGCTTATTTGCAGAGCATAATTTGTACACAAAGTGAAAATGCTTTACAGAACAACGGATAACGGGAGAAGGGTTTCGTACCAGCCGAAAACAGGGGTGTCCAAACTGTTTTCATCGAGGGCCGCATATGGAAGTGTACACGGCATGGAGGGCCACAGATCAATTTCAACTACGTTCATTTAAGACAGGTTTAACCCTTTGCTCGTACCTGTATTTATTCTGGAATCTTCACAATAAAATGTTTTTGAGGTTTTAATTGTGTATAATTGTTAAACTTGCAGACAAAGTATCAGCTAGCAATGTGTGCCAATTCAACAACAAGAATCTTGTGGGCAAACTGCCCCCGGGCCACACTTTGAACATCACTGCCCAAAAACAATTGATCCTGTAGCATCATAGAGACCACTGTGATGGAAATCAGGTGCATGAAATTACTAAAGGCAAATAAAAGCAATAAAGCACAAGTAATTACCATTATAAATGAATACATTTGGAAGCAAAAGGGCAGATAAAATATCTCAGTGTCATGTGTACAGCTAAATAGAACCGTTTTCAGCCTGAATTTGAACATAGTCAGGGTTGAGTCTCACGTCTTCTGGAAGACTGAAACGCAGCATCATCATGTTTAGGCCTGACTCTGGGAACCAGCAGAGAGACCACACCCTGAGGTTCTCAAAGCCTCTTGTAGCCATTGCAGAGACCTCAGCACTGGACTAATATGGTGGCTTTTCCTGGTTCTAGTGAGGACTGGAGCTGTCTCACAGCTCCATTAGAGAGGCCGGTGAGAAGTGACACTTTTGATTTTGGTCACGTTTTTAGATGGTAAAAAGCAGCTTATTTTATCGATTTAAATGACCTAGAGGGAGTAAATTAAATCATTAGTTGTGGTTTCATTCCCAAGTTTCTTAACATTCTTCCCAGGGATGAGATTGTACACACATTTCACAACTTTCAGAGTCAATTTTAAGGGTCAGAGTCACAGAAATGCTAAATTACCTCCAAGTTCATGAAATCGATACAAATGCTTTATAAGAAGAGAAGAAGAGCTTTATTTACACTATATAGCGCCTTTTACAGACAGAGTCACAAAGCGCTTTACATGAGATGATTTGGCATTCACTCCAGTGGTAACCAGAGGACCCTCCGATCACCACCATTCACTCACCCAGACATCATTCATCCTGGCCTATTGTACATGTTTTTTGGTGGTAGGGGAAACCGGAGCACCCGGAGGAAACCTACGCAGACACGGGGAGAACATGCAAACTCCACACAGAAAGGCCCCATCCTGGTCCGGGATCGAACCCGGGACCTTCAAGCTGTGAAGCGCTAACCACTACGCTAAGCACTGCGCTAACCACTGCGCACAGCACTGTGCTAAGCACTGCGCTAACCACTGCGCTAACCACTGCGCACAGCACTGCGCTAAGCACTGCGCTAAGCACTGCGCTAAGCACTGCGCTAAGCACTGCGCTAAGCACTGCGCTAACCACTGCGCTAACCACTGCGCTACTTAATTTATACCATGGTCAGTGAGAATTCCAATGCTAACTGCCGTGCATTATTTTCGTATACGCACAGGTAGTCCGGCAAGTTGTAATCATGTTTTATATCACTCCACCACAGCTGTTACCAAAGTGTGGGGGAACTAGTTTCAGTTAAATCATGTAAAACAGAAATAACTAATGTCCTGGACTTAAATGACCGCCCACAGACAGTAAACAGACACAATGACAACAGTTTCAGTTTGTGGGAGCATTGGTATAAGCGGATTAAACAACTTGGAGCCATGCATTATACAGTTATAATTATAAGTTATATACTTACGAACAGTATATTTTTCCACAAATGTCAGTGTTTACAAAATACTGAATGAGGACAAAACATATTTCATTCCACCACTAGATTTGAATGTGGCTGTTAGAGTTTATTTCTGAGTACATCATTTCCCATTACTTATTTCTAACTTTATTTATAGATTTTTAGCCGAAAGAGAGCATCAAGGTGACACTTTTCTTTTTCTTGCTTTCTGTGGGCTAACAACAATAATTTTTAATTTGTCTGACTTTTTGTTTAGCTAGAGAAAGTTGATTTGCATCCACAAACTGATTGGTTCCATGCAGTGACAAAGTGAACCTACAGGCCCATGTTCTCCTGCCGTCAGTGACACATAGATCTGTGTCGTCTTCATTGTTGTGGTTGGACACGTTATTACTGTGTGTTAGCTAACCCAATGGAAACATACAGATTGAATAAGAGGGGTCCCATGATCGACCCCTGGGGAACCCCACAGGTCACGGCCATTTTGTCACAGTTATTTTTTCCCACAAAATACATCCTGTCTTCAAGATAGGACTTGAACCATTTGAAGGCTGTGCCAGTGATGCCCACCTTAGGCATTTGCAATAAGATCACACATAGCAGGGTGTAATTTGTCGTCTTAATAAATTCGTCGAAATGCACCAGCAGGTAGGAGTCTGTTACGAGTTTCGTGTTTCTGGATTAATGGCTTAGTAGAAATGGTGATAGATCCCAGATCAGTTGGGGATAAGGCCCAGTTAACATCCACGGTCATATGATTGAGCAGGTGAGCTCCTTTAAATATTAATTAATAGTTCACATTGATGCTGGCACGCACAGGTCACCGCAGTCTGTAGCAAAATACATCAGCGCCTTCATTTCCTGCGCAGGCTCAGACTGTATGGGGTCTGTCGGAACATCATGCTGATCTTTTACAGAGCAACAATTGAGTCAGTCCTCAGATATGGAATCTCTAGCTGGTTTGGGAATCTGCTGGTCAAATCAAAAACACAAATATCTAGTTTAGTTAGAACAGCAGGGAAGATTCTAGGCGCTCCTGCTCCTCTGGCCCCACAGGTGCTGTATGAGCAGGCCGTGAGGAGACAGACCAGGAGCATCCTCTCTGACCACACCCATGTACTGTACCCAGAGTACCATCTGCTGAGCTCAGGGAGGAGGTACAGGGTACCTCTGTGTAAGCTGAACCGTTATAAACATTCCTTCATCCCTGTTTCGGTGAAGCTGTTGAATGAGCAGAGATGAGATTAGTGTGTGCAAGGAGTGTGGCCATTTAGGAACTCAAATGAAAAAAAAAAAAAAAAGTACTGTTTGCTCTGTTGTTTATGTATTGTACACTGTATGTTTCGTCTGGGTGGTGCTATAATGTGGTGTCTTAATGTGCAGCTTAATGTCCTCTGTCCGGGACTAATTTCTCCCAAGGGAGACAAATAAAGTAAA
>OMNZ01098489.1:10111-22300 GCA_900303255.1 Lesueurigobius sanzi | reverse complement strand
CCTTCCTCTCTCTTTCTTTTTCTCTCTCCTTCCTCTCCCCATCTCCTTCCCCTCTCTCTGTCTCTCTCCTTCCTTTCTCTCTGTCTGTCTCTCTCCTTCCTCCCTCTCTCTGCTTCTCTCCTTCCTCCCTCCCTCTCTCTCTTTTTCTCTCTCCTTCTTCTCCCTCTGTCCTCCCCCTCTCTCTGTATCTCTCCTTCCTCTGTCTCTCTCCTTCCTCTCTATCTCTTCTTCCTCTCTCTCTTCTTCCCCTCTCTCTCTTCATCCTCTCTCTCTCTCCTTCCTCTCTCTTCTTCCTCTCTCTCTCTCCTTCTCTCCTCTCCCTCTCTCTCTCTTCTCCCTCTCTCTCTCCCCTTCCTCTCTCTCTTCTTCCTCTCTCTCTCTGTCCTTCCTCTCTCTCCTTCCTCCTCTCTCTCTTCTTCCTCCTCTCTCTCTCTCTCTCTCTCTCTCTCTCTCTCTCTCTGTATTCCTTTGGTATTTGAAAAGCAACTGTATTTGAAATACCCTCAAATGAGAGAGTATTTGTACCTGAATACAGTTACTCTAAATGAGTATTCTGAATATGTATTTTAAATACATGTATTTAGTTACTCCCCAACACTGATAGTGGTATATCAAAAGCCATGTCACACCAGCTTTGGAATCAAAAGTAAAAAAGCAGCACGGCTAAATGTTTTTCTGGGATTTGGATTACATTACGAACATCCTCTTGTAAACAGTAAAAATAACTCCAGAGCTGACTGTCCCTGATGCGAGTGCAGGGGGCACAGAGAGACCAGGTCTGTGCTCCTGAAGAATGGCAGGAATGTTTCTGCTCTAAAGACATCAGCGTGAGGCCTGACAGACACGCAGCAACTGGACACAGTCAGAAGGACAACGGCACAAAGCAGCGCGAACGCCACGCTCAAGTACGCACTAGAGTGTGCTGTCGCTGAGGACACCTCATGTGAGCACAGGCCACACTCCGGCTCCGAGCAAGACACATGAGCAAAGAAGTCATGATAATAGAATAAAGGCGTCTTATTCAAAGGTATCTTATTCATGAAAAAAGCCACTCACAAGTGCTTTTTTGTCTCACCTTTTTGTTTTTGAACTACTACCTACTAAGAATTTGCATTTATTTATTCATGTGTCCTGTGATTATTACATGTTTGCTCATTTATCTTCTGCACCCACTGTGTTTTTAAGGCGAGAAGAAAATTATGGTTTTATTTTGTTGATATATTACGAATACATTATGAAGGAATTTGGGATATTTATGAACTAGTTTCAAATTTCACCTTGTTCAATAAATCAGGTTATAAAATAATAATTGAAATATCCTTCTGAATAAAACTGGAAAGTGAAAATTTTGCCATGGAGCCATGAGCAACTTGATGTAAAGATAAAGCTGAAGAAGTGTCTGTTTAATAGACCCCTTCGCTGCTTACATCATCAGTGACATCAGCTGGAGGCAGGAAGTGAGAAAGAAATAAGTGTAAAACTACAACTACACAATGTCGTCCTGTTGTGGCTTAAGGAGCAAGAACAAGAGGAACGACATTTGAGACGATAAAATATGGTTTTATTTGATATATCCAGCAACAGTTAGACATTTGTTTATCGTTACAGCCACAGCCACAGTGGAAATAGGGATCGAGCTTTCCACCTCCAGCTAAGCCCAGAATGTTTACAAAGAATGAAAGGGTTTATAGGACATTCTTAATAGGAGATTCTTGCTAGAGGTTATTGTTTAGACGATAATATCCAAATTGTTGTTTGGATGATATGCAAAATTGGAATATCGAATATTTCATCATTTGCACAATCCGACCCCCGCAACCATGAAAACAGTTAAAGAGGAAACAAATAATGTGCACTATAACCTTCTAAACCAGTGGTTCCCAACCTTTTCTCCTAGAAGCCCCCCCATTCCAAAACCGCAGGCTTCCTGATTACATTACAATGTAAAAAATGTGTCCAAATAGGAATTTTTTCAAACCAATAAACAGAAGTGTTTTCTGCCCATGCAGTCCTTTCTTAGTCATGTTTGGTCATTTTTTTGTATTTCATTTACTCAAATAATATCTCTTATGGCCTAACCATCTGACCAGACAAAGCTCTGGGCCCCCCCTGCAGTTCCCAGCGGGGGCCCGCCCCCCAGGTTGGGAACCACTGTTCTAAACAATTATATGTAGAGATTTTAATACTGTACTTTTGTTTGAGTGTATTTTATGTTTTTCTGCAACTACAGGAGAGTAAGCTGCTGCGGAGTCCACCTGTGTAATGCTGCTTCTTAAAACCACATCACAAGTTTTTCTTTATTTTCTTTATTCTATTTTGTATTTTCCTTTTGTTAAAAATGCTCAAATAAAGAATGATGATGAACAATCCAAAAATGTAAAGAGTAAAGCTGATGTACTGCAACAATTAATAAAATAGCTGCTAGAAAAGGCAGAGTGTGTTGTTTGCGGTTGTCTGCGCTCTGGTTTGGACAGGCCCAGGCCTTTCACAACAGAGGGGAGTCATATTTTTAATAATGTGCAAACTGCTCTGTGTGCTGCGTTATAATTGCCCCTCTGGAGATGAATAAAAGTTTTTTTTGAATTTCAAATCATATTTAAAAAAGAAGGTACAAAGAATAGCAAAAAAAACTAAATCGGGAACAAAAACTGTTCTTGTATTACAATAAATATGACTTTAGTACAGTAACTTGGTAACATATCTTCATGTACTGGTAAATCTATACAATACTAGGTCAGATGCAGCAGTTAAAAGACCAACTGGACCGTCTTTGCCAGTTTGCACTCATTTATTTAAAGGATTGCAAAAATATTGTTTGAATATCGATATCGAGATACTGAAAAAAGTATCAAGAACCAGGAAGAGAGAGCATATCACACCCGTGCTCAGGTCTCTGCATTGGCTCCCTGTGAGCTTCAGGATAGATTTTAAGGTTCTTTTACTGGTTTATAAAGCTCTTAATGATCTTAGTTCTATCTATTTATCTTGCTTTAAACGTGTGAGCCCTCTCGGACCCTCAGGTCTGTCCCACGAGTCAAAACTAAAACTCATGGTGAGGCCTCATTCCGTTTTTATGGCCCCCAACTGTGGAGCAGTCTACCTGAGGAGCTGAGGTCCGCTCCGAGTGTTCATATTTGTAAAAGTATCTTTTCAGTAAAGCTTTTAGTTAAAACATTTTTCTCAGAATTTTATATTTGTTTTACTATAGATATTTCTGTATTTTAACTGATTCTGTATAGTTTTTTATGTCTCTAAGTAAATAAGTAAGTAAGTAAAGCTTATTGATAAAGCGCTTTTCACAGCTAAAAATCACAAAGTGCTGTACAAACATAGGAGCAGTAAAGCATTATTATTTTTAATTGTATTAATTACATTATGAGCTTTATTCCAGTCATACAGTAGAAGACAGTGGGGGGTTGATTGTTTTTGTGTGAAGCACTTTGAGCTGCATTTCCTTGTATGAAAAGTGCTATACAAATAAAGATTGATTCATTCATTCATTTTTGTCAATATCTCCCACCCCTAATTCTTGCTATAGTAATACATTTTAACTATAGACTGGAAGATTAAAAAGATGGCTACTTACAATTAATTTATTCAATATTGGCCTGTGTATTAGCCTTTCCATTCCCCTTCATATCAGAATTAGTATCAGACCCCAAGAAATCCACATCAGTCACCCCCTTATGTGTTGTCGAAATTAATCCAAAAGTGGCTGTGTGCAAAACGTCCACATTTCAAAAGAAGAATGATGCGTGATGTAAATTAAGACTAAAACTGCAGATGGTGGAGAGCCTCGTCCATAAAGTTCTCGTCTGTCGCCTGCAACACATCCTGTGAAGAATAACACTTTCTCTTGATAAATGATTGTGCTGCCTTCCGAAAAGGTGTGAGAGACTGTGCTCCTGTGCAAAAGGTAGTGCATCCTCAAACCAAATTCTTGTTAAACCATTTATTAAATGTATTTCTTGATAAAGAGGTAAGTAGCTATAATGCTTTTTATTGGTGTTTACAACCACCTTAGACACATTTTTGCTGTGTAACATGAAAAAAAGGATCGGTCTTTAAAGAAATCCTTGTTTTTGATGATGATATAACATTTCTACATGGTTAAAAAGTTTATTGTCCACGTCTCATTGAACACCACAGTCCTATAATGTGCTGTTATGTCATCTCAAACCCAGATGTACCCTTCCTTCTACACATTGTTAAGTAGCTTTTATGTTCAGCAGGACTGTGTTGAATGGAACAGCCCACTCGCCGGGTGACACTGGTGCAGGAAATAATGATGAATTTATGCCAAAGAGCCCACTCCACTTTCAGAGCGGAGAATCACACTCGCCGCTTGTTATCCGTGAACACACATTTGAACATCAAGGAGACACTTTTACACAACTTTGGATTTCCCTGATTAGATATGAAATACGGGTCAGGGGTTCGCTGGAGGAATAACTTGTTGCAATGTTAACTTTTTTTTATTTTTAGTTGTATTTTAGCTGGCAAAAATGTTATGCACTGTAAAAAATGATATCTGAAGAGCTAAATTCACTGGAAGTAAGAATATTTGACCTTCATTTGAGTAAGTCTATTTAAAATGTAAAATATGTAAAATATTCTGCCAATGGAATAAGATTTAAAATGAGATTTATTGTACATTTTTAAAGAAACTGAATCTTATTTTTTAACTGCGACTTGTTTTAGGTGTGAAAAGACTCAATTCCATTGACAGATCATTTTACTACCCTAGACAAGGTCAAATGATCATATTTGAAGAAGGTACATTTTTTCCAGTATGTAAATTTAATTGACTAAATCTAAATTTTGTCAGCATTACATTTATATTATTTAATATAATTATATTTAATAAAGGCACACTGCTTCATAGAGCTTCTCCCACATGAACCAGGGACTAAGCTTATACCTCAGAAATGTTGTTAGTGCTAAATTGTGTTAAAATAAGTATAATAACATTTTGTGTTTTTACAGTGTAAATGACATTACATTAGCTAATATTACCGGTGTATCACATATACAGTATCTTGGGCAGCCGTTTTAATGATATAGTCATTATCTTAGCAGTAGAACAGCCTGCTCATGTCTTCCAGGATGTGTGCTCATAACCGTAATGTCTGGGTCAGCACTCGGCTGCAGTGGTATTACAGCCTCATCTGTGCAAACATAAAATCAATCCGTGCTATTAATTAGTCTAGCGCTGACTGCTGCTGCTGCTGCAGATACTTCTACACGGAAAATCTCTACGGCTCTTCTAGGGAGTTGAACTTGACTTCGGATGAGGAATAAATGATGTTTGGTCCTGCGTTGTATTATTTTGTAAAGAGATTGACCAAAACAACAAATAATCAACACAATATGGTTAATTATGGCATGAGGCTGAGTGGGTAGCGCTCTTGCCTCCAGATTCCTGGACCGTGCAGGCCTTTCTGGGCAGTTTCTCCCAGTGTCTGGGGACAATACCCGTGTCCTCTGGGTGCTCTGGTTTAATGCATCGGTTTTATATAGCACTTTTTTGGACACTCAAAGACGCTTTACATGGCATTATTCTTTCACTCCACACTTGGTGGTGATAAGCTACTATTGTAGCCACAGCTGCCCAGGGGCAGACTGACAGAAGCGAGGCTGCGCCATCGGCCCTTCCGACCACCACCACACATTCACTCTCTCACTACATTCATACGGGCTGTGGGTGAAGTGTCTTGCCCAAGGACACAGCGACAGTCTGCAGCTGCAGGAGCCGGGATTCGAACCCCCGACCTCTCGATCATAAGACTCTACCATCTGCGTCAGGTGATTCTGAGCATTAGCCTGGCTCAAGATCAGGAGATGTGCCCCCAGCTGCCCACTGCTCCAGACAGGTTGCCTCAGCAGCATCGAAAGATGGGTCAAATGTAGAGAATGGATTTCCTCTTTTTATTTCTTCAATTAAAAACAAAGGTGATACGTAAGTTGCATAAAGCTGGAATGTGCCCTAGACCCTACTATTAACATGAAAAAAATGGCTGCCAGCCCTTAACGTTTCGGAACCACTAAGGTGATCAAAAAGGTTTACATTAACCTTAACCTACAGGTTCTCTCTGTGGCTTTGGATGGGTTAAATGCAGAGAACAATTTCAAGATGTTTCCTAAATCGTGCAAAGCTATATCAATTCATTCCTCAATTAAAGCTGTGGGTGAGGTGCTTGGAGTAGAGTCGCTGCTCCTCCATATCGAGAGGAGCCTGCTGCGGATACAACAAGCTGCTGTTCAACAGTTACTTGATAATTGCTTGTTAAGACCAGTCTTAATTTGGTTGACTAAAATATATTTGGAGACTAAAACCGGACTAAAATTATTATTAATGATTATTTTTGTCGACTAATAAAAACTAAATGATTAAAAGAAAGGACTAAAAGAATGTGAACTTGTGGGACATAGCTTGAAAGAGCCTCATATCATTTAAATTCACTGAAAACATGACCCTTTTACACGACCCTCAGTGCACACATACCAAAAATGATATTCATTCCTGAATGTAATTACGTACGTTTAATATTTCATCAAAAGACAGTAATGAAAGTGTTTTCCTGGTCACTGATGGCATCTGGCTTCTCCCCTTTTCGTTCCTGCTCTTTCCCTGAAACTATATAACTAAGAGGCATAACTAAGAGGCACAGAAAAACACACTAGGCATTACATTCTCTTCTCACCGGTGTCAGGTTCAACTCTGCAGGTGTTCAGATTTCTGCTCCTTTCCCAATGCTGCTCAGCTGTGCCTTATCTGTACTGTAGATAGGAGCCGCTGCCAAGTTTGTGACTGAAATGTACCGGGTCACTACTGCAGAATCTAATGTAGCAATGGCTTTGAGACACT
Source organism: Lesueurigobius sanzi (assembly GCA_900303255.1). Classification (NCBI taxonomy): domain Eukaryota; kingdom Metazoa; phylum Chordata; class Actinopteri; order Gobiiformes; family Gobiidae; genus Lesueurigobius; species Lesueurigobius sanzi. Next base: position 15,432 of record OMNZ01098489.1, on the reverse strand, counting down.
GCAAAGCAAAAATACTTTTATTTTTTACTTTGATTTATTTTCAAGTTTCAAGTTTTGGCTCAGTTTTGGATCAGTTTTGGATCAGTTTGGGATCAGTTTTGGATCAGTTTTGGATCAGTTTTGGATCAGTTTTGGATCAGTTTTGGATCAGTTTTGGATCAGTTTTGGATCAGTTTTGGATCAGTTTTGGATCAGTTTTGGATCAGTTTTGGATCAGTTTGGGATCAGTTTTGGATCAGTTTTGGATCAGTTTTGGATCAGTTTTGGATCAGTTTGGGATCAGTTTGGGATCAGTTTGGGATCAGTTTGGGATCAGTTTGCTCTCTTTAACGCTGTCACTTGGAAAGAAACAAATGGCAGAGAATGGCATTTTTCAATCATCTCCACAGTTGCACTTACAGAGACCAAACTTTCCAGTCATGTACTTGAGTTGGAAGGTTTTTAAATATTGTATGTATTTCCTGGCTTGATTTATTGTTTTGAACCCCCCAAAAAACAAGGGTAAATTTTAATTTTGAACTAGTTAATTCAAAATGAAACAAAATATTTGTAACTAATGTACCAACAAAATATAACCATCAATTTAAACCTGGTTCTATTCATTATGCTGATTTCTTTGCTAAAAATATGAAAACAAAACTTACAACACATCTTTTCCTCATTTATGTCAGTAATCTATGGCAAAAGTTGGTTTTGTACTTAGAAACTTACCAGAAACCCTAAAACAATTGATCCTGGAGCCAGTGTGATGGAACGCAAAGGTGCCATGCTGCACCCATACAGCCACTGAGCCACTAAAAGGTCAAACATGCACATATATCAAGTTTTTTCACATAAAAAGCTACATAGTGCACCTTTAAGAGCTATAAATCCTATCACAAAAGGTTGTGGCCCAAATCACCAACAAAGTGGCACCAGGATCAACTTTAGTAAATCTGCTTTTTGGATACTTCCACTTAAACTCGTGCCTCACTCTGGCCTACAACAAAAATGTTTGGCATCATCAGACATTCAACAATTCTGGTAATCTCCATTCATTTATTGACAAACGCCTCCCACTGGTCCTATTTTTAATCCCGGTCGTACCACTATAATTACCACAGAAACGCTGCGACCAAAGAAGCGCTGTAGTTTCCATGGTGATCAATTCCTTCACTCGACGCTCAAGCAGCGCCATCGAGCCTCACGGTTGTCCATTTACTACGCGTCCTAAATACTGGAGAAATCCAATACACGCTTTTGTAAGAAGGTAGCCACTATATCCAACCGTTTATGTGTCGTCAATTCAACATAGAAACACTTTTGTCTCAATTACTTGGCGGCATCAGGCCACATTCAAAACAAACAAAGCAGGGTGGAGGGAGACAGTGAAACAAATAGTGAGACGCTTCCTTGTGGGTTTTGCAGCTCAAATTCCAGATTCTTTTTATAGCCTGTTCTACTTTTTGTGTGTAAGATTAGTGTAGTGTAAGTAAAGACAGGTGAGTAGGCAAACGCTTCCAGAGAAAAGTTCCATGTAATATGGTAGGTTTAGAGTTTGAAGAAGCGTCACGGGTGAGAAATGTCCTCAACACTAAACGCTCATTCTCGCATTCTATGTGTAAATATAGGCCCTGTCCCAATACCCTCTATGAAGTGTGCACTTGGTAAAAGTAGACAAAGGGCTTGAGTGCTTAGGTTACAAGCCTGCATAAAATGCAGGATTGGGAAAGTGATGAGTTTTTTTTTAATCCAACCAAGTTTTGACATTACAACATGCTCCTCACTGTTTTCACATAATGAAAGATTAAATATTTCAATACTTACATTTTAAAAGACACTTTTTTTTGCATAGGCGCAGGAGCTCCATCGCCAAACATTGACATTTTTTTAGCTTTTAAATAGTTCCATGTTCAAACATTAAAAGCAGCAATGAATTGTGGGTAAAATACTTACGGTGAAGTCTGCATGGATGCGGGCTTTGGCGAAGTGTGACGAAGGGTGCAAAAGGGGCGGGGCCAAAGACCGCTCTCGAGAATTGAGATACCCTGCACACTCGGAGAACCAATGGGAATGCGCATTTGAGGGGCACAAGGGGGAAGTGTGAGTATTGGGACAGGGCCATATTGTCACCACATTTATGCTTCCGACTGTTTCTAATGTCCAGGCTGTGCTGACAGAAGTCACCACCTGGAGGCGCTCCACAGATCAGGAGATACAGCTCGGCTTCAGATAATTCTGTCCACACTGTGGCCATGCCAGGACGGGACACTCCTGCTTCTCTCTAATGCATATCAAAGTTCACACATTTTTACAAATGCTTGTAATAGGCTACATTCACGTGACATCACAACATTCTAAAGAGCCTATTCGCCTTATTCAGAAAGTTGCACTGTGGTCCGCCATTTTGTGTTTATGGTCAAACTGAAGGTCTGACTTGAGCTGATATTGGCTTTGATTTCAGTTTTTGGTGAAACATGCAACATTTACAACAAACTGCTGTGTAAATATATCCATCAGCTTTGGTCCCGTAGAGTTTCTCACAGACACTTAGCCAATTAGAGAGACAACAAAAAGTAAGTGATTATATCTCTGAAGAAATATTTTCGGTGATTTTTCTTACGTCGTCCTTCCACTGAAACTAAACCTGAGCCGCACAAACATATTTTTTCGGTGAGTTTTTTGTTGATTCGCATTTTATTTCCTTCACTCTCTTCCATTGACAACAATGGAAATCTCAGCTCACAGGAAGTGCCAATAAAAACAGGAAATGCTTTTACAACAAAAGTGGGCGGGGCTGAATAAGGTGAATAGGTTCAAATTGAGTTGGTGGGCAGGTAGGAATTCTATGCTGGTGACTTTGGTTACCACCAAAATGCTGATTTTCTGACAATGTGTATGGATAATACATCTGTAATTTAAAATCTTTTTACACATGAAACAGAAACTGACACAAAGTTCAATGCCTTTTTCATTCAGCAAATAAAAGATGAAATTACTTTACTTTTGGTAAATGTGTTTGGAAATGATGACAATACTCAAAAACATTCATGATTTAGATTTTCTGTCCGAAGAGCAATATTTAATTCAAGAGAAAAACAAAGAACCAAGGCACTCCTCCCACAACACGTATTTTCTATTGACATTTTATACATTTTTTAGCACAATAAAGGCTTTTTAGAAAATGTAAATAGAGAATCATAAGGAATGCCTTGGTTCTTAGTTTTTTCTCTTAAATTTCTGTTCCCCAAACGCCAAAGAGCACCTTCCCCAAAAAACGATTTGTTATTTGTAGATCCAACCACTACCAAATAATGATCAGGTTCAACATTTTCAATTTAGAGATTTCATTCAAAGACAGTCGCTCCCCCATAGAGTTGAATTGGCCCCAGCCCTCCAACTGAAATCATGACCTCATCCCAAAAATACTACACCGCAGCATATAAAGACAAGCAGCTGTCTCACCAACTTACTTGTTGAAAATGTTTTTAGTTGCATATTGTGTTACAATGTGCATAAATACAAAAATATCTTTGGCTTTGCGTTGCTCTGACGCAGCTGCCATCTGGGAGTGACAAAACTGCTACTGTTATTTTAGTCGCATCTGAGATCAGATATCTATTGATGTATATACAGCGCTCAAAGTCTGTTAGAGAATCTGCCAAAGCAAGGAAGTTCAACAGTGAAAAAACAGGTATGCCACCGCCTAATGTTGTTCTTTTAAAGCGGAAATGAAAATGAGACGGAGTTTGTTCTGCTTCACTTGTTGAGCTGTGTGTATACTGTGGCATCCAATCCACTTTGTGTATGAAGAGTTCCTTTGTAAAGTGGCTTCATATTTATTTGAATCACTAAAATAGATGTGATCAATAAAAACACTTCTACACAAAAGAGAAAATTACAAGCATAACTTTTACACAACATACTAGGGGACGTGGCCAAGTGAGTAAGTCTGATATGGAAATCATGAATAGGTTGACAGAACAAACAGATACGACACAGAAAATGTACAAATACAGTACGATGTTTTGAACAAAGAGCATAAAATGAGCCTCAAACAACCCGGTCCAGACAACTACTTTTGATATTCTTGCTACCAATGAAAACCCTGGACGACTGAGAGCTTGCAAAATCAAACAGGAAAAGCAGCAAATACAGAGTGCTTAAAAATATAAAATAAAACTGTTGAATGTACCACCGGCCAGAACATAAATCGATACACATACGGCAGATTAGCGAAGCGCGCTATAATGCTAATGCTAATGGGGACTTACCTTATTTTGGTCCGTCCAATACAGGAAGTATCCTTTGGGGTCGACGGTTAAGGTCACAGGGGTCACAGTGGTTGAATCCTGAAAATAAGCACAAGCAAAACAGACCAGTTATTTATTTGGACGTAAAATAATGACATTTGAATTGATCTATAAATGGATTACAATTTTTGTGGTTCAGATAGAAGTAGATACAGATGAGTTTTTGACGAGGGAACAGCGTTATAACTTTGTTCCCTCGTCAAAAACAGATCACACAGTTTTGAGTGAATGCTTTTTGCATTGGTCGTTTCATGTTGACTTCTTCCCCGGTTCTGCAGCTCTTCGTTTTGTACTTTCTGGGCACAATTGCGTCATTGTTCAAAGCCCCAAACTTTAAAGCCAATAATCTAACACATGATTCCCACCGAACATTGTGTAATCCTCACTGAGGACATTATCTTAATTTATACATTGTAAAATATCAATGCACAGACATCCTAATCAAAGTTCTATATGCATGATATGACCACTTTAACCTCTTAAGCCAGTGGCTGTTTTTCTGAATGTGGTATACATATACTCATACTCTGAAGGCTTTAACAGCTTGTAAAATGTCTAAAATGTTCATATTGCTCTCATATGATATGAATGTCTATGGGGAGACTAGATGTGAACATTTTCAAGAAAATCATAGTGGGCCTGAGTAACTGATGTTGAAAGACAGAAAATATGAATTCCACCTAAAAGAGACACACATTTTAGCAGGTCAGCAGCTTGTTTACATTGTAAAGAAGCAAATAAACATCAACAATAGTATCTACATAATAATTATTGACTATTTATGTGTAACAATAAATAATTGAAAAAGTTATTGAGGTTTTGATTTAAAATCGTCTAGGCGGAATCCCATTGTAATAAATAGCACAATTTGGCTAAAAAATTCAAACTTGTAATATTTCAATAAAATATTACAAAAAAAATACACGTTTTTAAAAATAGATTAAAATAAACATGGATTGTCTGTAAAAGTGGCAAGTCCCCAAAAATGGGGACGTTAGGGCTTAAGAGGTTAAGAGACATTTATTCCAT
>OMNZ01098489.1:0-10091 GCA_900303255.1 Lesueurigobius sanzi | reverse complement strand
ACAATAGTAACTACATGATAATTATTGACTATTTATGTGTAACAATAAATAATTGAAAAAGTTATTGAGGTTTTGATTTAAAATCGTCTAGGCGGAATCCCATTGTAATAAATAGGGCACAATTTGGCCAAAAAATTCAAACTTGTAATATTTCAATGAAAGTGAAAATGTTGGATCCTATTTATATACAGTATTTGGTCAAAAAAATACACGTTTTTAAAAATAGATTAAAATAAACATGGATTGTCTCTAAAAGTGGCAAGTCCCCAAAAATGGGGATGTTAGGGCTTAAGAGGTTAATACATGTACATAACACATACTATATGGTGCTTTTCAAAATGCTGAAACTTCTGTACAATAGGCAGAGCAAAGAAGAAAAGCAAAAGACACGCTCAAGATGGGTTTTCAGTGCGAGCAACAGTAATAGCTGCAATGTAAACCCTATGGCATAGTTTACATTAGTACCATAACTGTCAAACGCGTTGAAAACCCATCTTCATAACTGCATTCGTGTCCGTGTAAAAGAATGAGTGCTTATGTTCCCAGACTGTGACCTGACATTAGTTCCAGTGACCCCCAGGCCTCCTCTGTGTATGTTTGGGAACACTACAAGCGAGAGCTGCAGGCTGTGCCACGGCTCCACGTCGCACTGATCGCAACAGACAACACAGCGCGGCCCTGTTGGCGTATACACAAAAATAAAGGCACACAGACACACACGGCGGCTATGACCCCCGAGGCAAACACGGCAGTGCTAGATATTATTGGACGCTTCTATAAAAAGATCAAGTTACTTTTTTCTTTTTTCCCCTTTGTCCAGGGTGCTAGTGCTGCAGAGAACGGTAGCACTGAACTATTGTCAAATCAATAGCTGGGAATTCTTATGATTATGTAATAAGCTACAATTGCTTTGAGAATTGCAGCTCTTATCGTACTGCCACTACAACAACTATTATTACTGGACTACAGCTTCCCCACCTACACTAAACTATACATGATACACATATTGGACTTGTTTCTCCATTTAAAGGTGTACTGTGGAAGTTTTTATGCGAAAAACATGACAACAAATATTAGTACATATTTTACCCAGTGGCTGTATGAGCAGTTAGATGGGCCTCTGTGACGTTCCAGGATGTTTTTATTTTGTGATGAAAAGTAAAGGTGCCATGCTAACCACCCGTACTGCCACTGTGTCACTAAAAGGTCCAGAATGCATTAATATGAAGGTTTTTTTCCTTTCATAAAAAGTTCTACAATGCACCTTTAAGTTAAACGTTCTAGAAATAAGATTGTTTGACCATTATTTGAGAAAGCAAGTTAAGTAATCTGCCAATGGCACAATTTTCTCTCTTAAAATAAATGAAAACATGTCAAATTTCTTATTGCACTTCATTTCACCTCACTATTGTATTCACAACTGCCCTGGGGTACACTGTCGGAAGCCAGGCTGCACCACTCCCTCACGCACACACATTATTCGCAGGGATTGCGTGAAGTGTCTTGCCCAAGGACTCAATGACAATCTTCAATTGGAGGAGTCGGATTCGAACTGCTCTACCATCTGAGTTAGCGTCGTCCTATGTCTAAGTGGTGTATGAAGGTAAAGGTCAATGAAATGTGTTGCACAACGACAATGATAATGCTGCCTTTTAGTTATAAGATGTCATACAGTATGCTCTTCTAACTACGGTGGCCCTGAAGTGTCACACCAACGAGTGTCTGCTTTTGTTTTTGCCTTTTCACTCTTGTCTGCATGAAAGCGATGACAACATGACAATGCCAGGATCCGTTCTGCTCACATTTTGAAGGATAGTTAACTCCACTAAGAATCGTTGGGATGTGCTGGAGATGGCTTTGCGCAGCAGTCACACTCTCCACTATGGAAGATTTTTTGTGTCGTCACTTTGTGAATTTTAAATGTCTTTGAATTTCATGCTTTGAAATTTTTTAACACTGAAAAAACATATTTGAATTTTTTTGTCTCCAAACTTCAGTCTCTACATTTTCAGTTCAGTGTTTTACATTCAAAATGAAAATTTCACCTTTTAAATATTTGCTTTATTATTTTTCAACACATTAAATACAACAGACTAAATTCAAAGTGTAAAATTCACAGTAGAAAAATATTCAAATAGAAAAATTCGCCCTTAAAATTTTCAATGTAAAAAAATTCAAGCTCTTAAATTCAACAGCAGAAAGAAGTGTGAAATTCGCAGTGAAAAAAATTGCAGTCAAGTTCCTGGACATCAAGACCTGAGCAATCGATCCTGGAGACTGAAAAGGAGAAACACAATATGTTTCCTATTGGCCGATGTCTTTTGTGGGCGGGATTAACAAATGAGAAAGACACAGTTCAGGCTTTAACGAGTCAAATCTGAACATTTTGATTGGTCCTTGTACAGTTTCCTGTTGAACCAGAGGTTGGTTTTGACTCACTCTGGATCCATTGCTCAGGTCTTGATGTCCAGGAACTTTACTGCGAAATTTTTCACTGCGAATTTCACACTCTGAATTTCTTATGTTGAATTTAAGAGCTTGAATTTTTTTTTTTTACTTCGAATTTTATACTCTTTAGTCAGTTGTTTTTGATGTGTGGTGTAAAATTCAAAGACATTTAAAATTCACAATGTGGCGACACAAAAAATCTTCCATACTCCACCATCAATACAAGCTCTTGGTGAAAAATGATGCAACCCTGGATGGAAATAAATCTTTGGACATTGCAGAAGCTTGAGTCGGTCATATTTGGCTGTGCTTCTTGACGTGGCTTGCACTTCAGGGCCACCGTATCTTCCAGAGCCTCTCGTACTATACAATTACATACATATGCTGTATAGGTGGACGCTACTATAAATAGTCAGCCCATTTTCCTGTGTCCAGGGAGGCAGTAGCTCAGATGAACAGTGGCGCATTGTCCTCTTCAATCAGTGGCTGTGATGAGCACATTAGGGAAGCACATTCACCGCAGGAGCACAGATAACGTAAGAGTCTGCATGTGGGAACTAATGATGTCCTTATCAGCGCTGGGCCAGACAGAGCTCACGATCAGCATCTACTACATGCTTCTGCCACACGCTTTCCTATTACATGGATATGGAGGTTGTCGAGACAGGAAGTCCAAGTGTGAAATTTACTCTGGGGAAAAGCATTAGGGTGTTAAAAATGTTTCGACTGACTCTAAACACCGGCAAGTTTAATTGGAATGGAGTTCTGCTCTTGATGGGGTCTTATTCAGGGTCTTAAGTTTTCAGGAAATTTCATGTAAATTCAGTTGGCTAAATAAAAAAATAAAACATTACATTCATGTTATTGTATTTAAACATATTTCATCATGTTGCACTACTTCACGGAGCACAGACCTGTTCCTTCATTGGATATAAACTCAGCTGGAAGTCCTCCCTAGGAACTAACTGTGTTTTGGAGTATTTTATCTAGGGTTTAGTACTGGGTACAAGTTTAGTATCTGAAAAAAGTTAAGGTTCTACTGGTATTGAATAAAATAAATACATTTTTTTGATACCAAGTAATGGTTTGCACTTTTCAAGCCTGATAACCAAGTTTCTCAAAGCACTGCACAAGCACTGTAGAGTGTAGACATTATTCATTCACACAATACTCAGAAGGGGCCACCACCAACCATTCACTCTCTCACTCATTCATTCTGGCATACTGTACATGTTGTTAGTGGCAGGGGAAACCTGGAGGAAACACAGACACAGGGAGACCATGAAAACTCCACACAGAAGGGCCCCATCCGGCCCAGGGACCTTGTTACCGTGAAGCACAAGCGCTAACCTCTGCACCACTGTGCCGTCGAAGAACCCGACAAGCATCAACCAAGTTTTGATGCTTGGTGGAGACTGAGCTAAAGAAATTGACTTGATTGTTACAGCTCAAATAAATGATAAACACAACTGGTTTTGCTCAAAGAAACAGTATTTTTTTATACGATTGAGGAGGGGGGTCTCCAACCTTTTCTACCCCGTGGGTTGCTTTTGTGAAGCGAAAATAGCAATGACCTACAGTACTTATGCTTCAAAGAAACATTTGTAACTAGGTCTATAGGACTGCCAAGATCATAGATCAACACAATAACCAAAGAGTGATTTGTTCAGGACAGGGGTCTCCAACCTTTCAAACACAGAGACATTTTTACATAACAAAAACGCCAGGGAGCAACTTAGATTTGGAAGACACTAACAGATGTAACTATGAGATTTGGGAGAAGTACACCGTTGGAGAGGTAGTAGTCAAGATGATATTTCAACATAATTAAGGCAAACAAATAGAAATGTGTCCTTATACTTTCCCATATACCTGAATTTTTTTCTGATTCTGTTCAACATTTTTAAAACCAACTGAAATGAAAATGCATCTAAAATGTGACTTGTCAAGAGTGCAAGTACCGTCAAAATACCGCATGACATTATGATTGTAAGACCGATTATTCCCGACATTCCTGATATCAGGAACATGTTGACACCAGATTCGTTTCCGCCTTATTAAAGGGCTCATTTGATACTGCACAAAATAAACATGGCAGTATCAAACGTGGCTCTGACAGAAATGTGAGAGGCCACATCACAAACATTCTCTAGCGATGTTTACAACAGCGGCCTTTCTGTAAAATCTATTAGAGACTGGAAATAATGCAAAACATTCCAAAGTTGAAAATTAGTGGCAGCTGATTTGATTGAATTATCCATTTCTGTTGTTATTTGCTACACCACAGGGAGGAAAAAGGCCTTTTTGCAGCAAAATGTGTGTGTTTTTTTCAGGTGGAAATTAGAACAATCCATTGCAACCTCATTTTATTGTCAAACATAATTTATTATTATTTCACTTCCACGTCATCCCTAAGCTCTACCAAGTGTGTGGACACCAAGATTAGCCATGTGCACCTATGATGTAGATAAATGATTTTTGGAAAAAAGGCCTTGGGCTTAAGATTAAAGGCTACAAGATAATGATGGGCTGATCGTATGATAATAGTCCTTTGCAGAGGAATTCAGCAGTTCTGCTGTGGAAACTTAACAGCAGCAGTGGGCGCCTTTTAACCCTAAATATTATCATAAATAAATACAGTCACAATTTCACATTTTTGAAAAAACATTGAAATTTTACGATTATTCATGATAATTGACAATATTCTATTCTAAAGGTTCAGAAATATTAAACAAGGCAAGACACAATGTTTATTTAATGTTTGTTTGAAGTTAAATATATATTTAACATTACACCTATTAATTCATTTCATTCTTCTGTACTTTTTTTGTGGAACTCTGTAAAAAAAAAAGCTTGACATTAGTGTGTATTCCTATAGTGACCCAGTGGCTGTATGGATCGATATCATAGCACCGATGCATTTCATTACAGTTTCCTCCATGACGCTCCAGGATTCAATGTTTTTAGGGTGATTTGTAGGTTTTCATGGAGATGGTTCCATCAGCAGAGGAAACCAACACAACAAAAACAAAATATTTTAGTTTGATTGAGAATGTATAGTGGTTTTCTTTCCAAATCGGACCTTGAATACTTGTTTCATGACATTTCTGACTCATTTTAAGGTGATCTCGCTTGAAATAAGAAAAGTAACATTGCAAATAGGACAAGACCAAGTTTCTTAACCCATTGTCAAATAAATGAGATGAAGTGTATTGAAACATCCCAGAACAAGTGAAATAATCTAAGTCAAGCACCTAACTAAAGCTCAGCTAGTCAAAACAACTCTAATTTAAATTCATATACTGAGTCATTTAAAGTGATCTAGACATTCATTTTTGCACTATAGCTATTCAGCCGTCCATTAAACGTAACCAGGTAAATTTAATGATTTGCTTTGACTACTGTATGCCCATCTCACTCCTGCCTATACACTGTATATATCTTTATATACCCTTAAGCTACTTCTCAGACACTTTATTTCATTTCAAACACACATTATAGATGACTGCGCCCGCTAAAATATTCCTATTAATACCATCAAATGGCACAAAAGCAGATGTCAATGCAGCACCACTCAAAGCGCTTATCTTCACATTTGGGAATAAGCCATTAGAACATTAGTGTTTCTAAGATGAAGCCCACGAGAATCAAAGTGCCTAATGGGCTGATGTATTTTAGCAGTGGTCACGCTGGGTCGGGAGGACATTAAAAACTGGGATGGAGAAAGCCATTGCTCGCACATCATTAGCCACATTTACTGAAAAAAGTTATAATACATGTACATGTGGCGGGGGTCTGCTGGGGGCTTTTTCCTCTAATGAGCGACTATTATTAAAAGAGATATATCCTGCTAAATCAACTAGCTTTAAGCCATGTTATAACACTGGTCCCTTTTCAGCAACATCTGGAGCAGTATTTCACTTCATTCATGCACTCTTGAGTTAATCCTGTTTCTTCCTGGTTGACTTCTTCTACAGTTCAGTGGTTCGATCTGTACTTCCTGGGTACAATTACGCAATTTTTCAAAGCCCACACTGTCCTCCACATTTTTAAAGCCCATAATCCAACATTGGCTCTGTTTTGAACCGTTCTGCTCTGCGGGTGGGAATCAAGAACCAGTTCTACAAGTACCTGTAGATCTGGTTCTGTTTGAGCAAAGCATCGCATGTCTACTTAATAGTCAATAGTATAATAGTTCCCTTAAAAGATGCCCCAGCTCTGAAAACTACAGTTACCAGGTTTATTATAAATCCTTGGATGCTTATATAGTACAATTAAAGGGGCACTATGCAACTTTTTAAGTGAAAAATAAATAGATTTTATTTGTGTATATTTGAACTTTTAGTGACCCAGTGGCTGCATGTGTGCAGCGTGGCACCTTTACTTTCCATCACAGTGGCCTCTATGATGCTCCAGGATCAAATGTTTCAGGGTTTCTGGTTCGTTTCTATGAAATCCCTAAAAACGATAGATCCTGGAGCATCATTGAAGCCGCTGTGATGGAAAGTAAAGGTGCCACGCTGCACCCACACAGCCACTGGGTCACTAAAAGGTCAAATATGCACAAATATCAGGAATTTATTTTTCACTTAAAAAGTTGCATAGTGCTCCTTTAATACTATGTTGACTATGTTGGCAACTTGCACTTTTTGAACTGTATCTTGATATGTATGTTTAATGATTGTATTGTTGGGGACTACGGATGGAAAGTAGCATTGTGCTAAATCTGGTGCAGCCATCTTTTTAATGTAACTGCACATTGTCCTATAAATAAACTAAACTTAAACTTAAACTTAAACTTAATTTGTCCTGATAAAGGGTCCCAAAGCTACACCAGTTGAGAAACACTGTTTTAGGGCAACAGTCTAATCCTTACAGACAATTTATAAAATGTAGCCTGTTTTAAAGCCTAATACGCAGGATATTTCCACTTTAAATCAAAATGGCAAAGAGCGATGATTTAAAACTTGAGCAACTATGGGCCATAGGCAGTGTAAACCCTGTATAGTTACAGGCCAAGATATTATTTTCAACTTTAATTTAGTTTCCGCTAAATACTTCTTAAAATCCTCTTGAAAATAGAAAAACTCCTTGTTATTCCTTGTGTTTGCGGAGCTTCAATCTCATGGTCACATATGCACACACTCTGTACTTAGGATTATAATAGAAACACAAACACAAAGAAACAAACCTCATTCTCGTTTGATTCTGCTCATTTCATGTGATCTGCCATTTGCGGAAACAATTTGAAATGTCACAATGTGCATCAGCGGTTGTGATGGGATATTGGATGTGTTCAGTGTCCTAGGAAGAAATGGAAATTAACGAAACCTGCTCAGTCAGTATGGTGCTGTTTATATGTAAATTATTCAGCAGAGCGTGCCGGGCAAAACTTTTCTCATTGCTTATGGTGCCTTGCACTTTGATGCATATGATAAATAAACTTGAACACTGTATGAATAGTTAATTGAATTGCGTAGGAGTAGCATCAGTTTGATTGTGATTTTCTTCGTACAGCATTACAATAACTTTTTTAATTAACTGTTTTTAAATCTACGGCCAATCTCAATTATCTGCATGGCGCTTTTGAAAGGATGGGCAGCTAATCCTTTGACTATAGCTCATTGTTTGGAGTTTGAACTTTAAGGAACAAAATTGTTATTGTACAGAGTGAAAAGCATTCATTTGTTGCCTACTCTGAGGTGTATTTTGGAAGGACAGTTTCATGAAGCATATAAGATAAACCTTTGTTAATTTGTATGTTGTGAATGTTGAAATGTTCTTAATAATAATTAAAAGGGTGGAGAAAAGTGTTGTTGTTTTTGTTGCTTTGAATTTACTGCCATATCACTGAGCCCTAAGGCAGTGGTTCCCAACCTTTTTTGTCTCACGTACCCCTTGGGGCTTTCATTTATGCTCCGAGTGCCCCCTGAGTCAATGGTTTTGTTGATTAGTTAGAAAGTGAAGGACAAAAACTCCAATTTATCAGATAAAAGACAGCTAAATACTCTCAAAATCTCACTCTTTACAGTTAAATGTTTTAAAATGTCTTTTCTTTGACTATAATTATCAAAAATGCAAATTGTTTCTTATTTTGTATCTGAAATTATTCCAAGTATCCCCTGCTAACCTCTTGCGTACCCTCAGGGGTCCCCGTACCCCTGGTTGGTAAACACTGCCTTAAGGTAATCCTTAAAAGTAAAACATAATGCATATTTTTTCCCAAAAAGTTGTTGAGATGGGCTGTAAAATATACAATTGTGCACATGAGTTTACATATCCTGGCAGAATGTCAGGGTATGTAAGCTCATGTGTTTTATAGAATATGAATGATAACAAAAAAAAACTTTATTTCACTCATGGTTACTGGTTGTATGTGAAGCCATTTATTTATAGCCATTATATTTATTATTTCAAGTAGAAACTAGCCAAATGTCAGAAGAGAACAATTTCCCTGGCAGTTGTTGAAGGTCATGCAAAAGTTAGATCAACGACATTTGAGTGGTTCCTGTTTCATTAGGATTCCAAAAGAGTAAACTCAGTTCTCAATAAATGGCTTCACAAAACCACTAACCATGAGTGGAAAAAAAGATTTTTGTGTTATCATTCATATTCTATGAAAAATGGCCAAAAGATTAAAAGGTATGTAAACTTATCAGCACAACTGTATGTTTTACAGCCCATCTTGACAACTCTTTGGGGAAAAAAATGCTGTAATTTTAAGGATTACAGTATGCATACTGTATATATATATATATATATATATACAAATACAAAATAATATAGTATATATATATACAGTATAATATATCGCTATAGGTGATGCAACATCCATATTGCAAGAAGCCAGAATACATCCGAAAATCAGTCTTCCATAAGACTGACACAGATCGACACATTTTTTGCAAACTCAATTCTAAAACAAAAATACAAGGAACTCATAAAAGTGCAAAAGTTCAGTTTAAGTTCATATTTTTCTAATTAAGTTCAACTTGTTTTGGTGCTGTTTAGTATTTTTAAGTCTTGTCTTGACACAATTTGCTAAAAAACGAATTACTTCCAATATGTGATGACGAATTGAATGGAACATGCCGTGTTGCCACTGCCAGCTTCACACCTAGAAGGTCCCGGGTTCGATTCCGGGCCAGGACGGGGCCTTTCTGTGTGGAGTTTGCATGTTCTCCTCGTGTCTGCGTAGGTTTCCTCCGGGTGCTCCGCTTTCCCCTACCACTAAAAACATGTACAATAGATCAGGATGAATGAGAGTGAGTTTGTGAGTGCGAGTGTGGGACTCCGGATGGAAATTAGCCAAAGGCTACAATCCGGAGTGGTGTGTTTACATGCATGGTTCTCATGTATGTTCACTGTCCCAACCAAATAAACAATAAAATAAAAAAATAAAAAAATTGAAATACTTACAGTGTTTCTGTAAGTACTAATACACCTTGAACTTTTGCACATTTTGCCATGTTTACAACCAGAAACATAAATATTTTATTTTGAATTTTTTACTGAAAGTTCACACACAAGAAACAGACAACTGTGAAGTGAAACAAAAATACATGATTCTGTTATTTTTCAAAAAATAGAAAACCG
The DNA here is from genome assembly GCA_900303255.1 of Lesueurigobius sanzi. NCBI lineage: Eukaryota > Metazoa > Chordata > Actinopteri > Gobiiformes > Gobiidae > Lesueurigobius > Lesueurigobius sanzi. The sequence goes on along the minus strand of OMNZ01098489.1, from coordinate 47 downwards.
AAAAGTCTGGCATGCACAAGTATTCATACAGCATGAGTTAATACTTT
>OMNZ01098487.1:0-12728 GCA_900303255.1 Lesueurigobius sanzi | reverse complement strand
GATTAGTGCCAGGGCTGATGAGGATTTGGCCTGGATCGCCCCCTACAGCCAAGAGTGGGAATCGCATGGTAAAAAATAAACAATTAGCTTTGATTTGTGGCTAGCACAATGGCGTTGCTATGTCCAACCTGTCCTACCCGAGACAGTTCTAGGGTTTGAGCAATGATGTAATTGTACCAGGAAGTAGAAAACGAAGCGCTGCAGAAGTCAACACAAACAGGATAAATGAAGTAGTGAATGAAGTAAAACACAGCTCCATGCAGGTCTGTTTTTGACGAGGGAACAACTTTATAACATGGCTAAAAGCTCAAAAAAGTTGATTTAGGTTATGTTATTAAGTTTTTGTTATGTGTGTTATTGTGTTATTAAGGTGAACTCTGGTGAATTAAGGCAGCATTAAGGTGAACGGCTCGAACCAAATCTCGATTGTGAAAAGAGCCGATTTTACGCAGAATTACCCAGAACAAAGTCAAGACTCTCAACAACAGCGGAGAATGATATAAAATGTCTCTAATGAAGTATATTTAGTCTTGATTTGACATCTGCCCTTAAAATGAGAATAATCTCTTTATGTCAAGTGAAGTTAGAGTTATGTTGTAATTTTAAGTGCTGATGTTTTCCATTTAAAGACCTATTCCACTGGTTGATATTTTTACATGGCAACTTAAAATAAGGTTAAATATTCTAAATTTGAGTCATTTTAACTGATCACTGATATACAGTATGTTTTTCAAAGGGTAAAAATCCGCCCTGTCATGAATTAATAATAAGAATCAAAAGGTGAAGCCTGGCAGTGATAATGTGAGTTTTGTGGCTGGCGTCATAAACAAAACGATTTTACACTGAGCCGGTCTTGTGAACGGCTCTTTGAAATGAAAAAGAGCCATAAATCCCATCACTACAGTTCACTCGACTGCGGGACTTATGAATGGGGAATTCCCGTAAGAACAAAACATGTACTAAACACGTAATAAACAAACATGGCTACCTCGGAGGCCTTCGTAGATAAACAAACATGGCTACCTCGGAGGTCTTCGTAGATAAACAAACATGGCTACCTCGGAGGACTTCGTAGATAAACAAACATGGCTACCTCGGAGGACTTCGTAGATAAACAAACATGGCTACCTCGGAGGACTTCGTAGATATTGCTGGTCAGGTTGGTCCACAATGGCGGCGCACGGAGTTGCAGCGGCTCAGGACCTGCCCTCCATCTGATCTATGTAATTTCGTTGTACATTGTATAATGACAAATAAAGCGCTTTACTTTACTTTACTTTTTACTTTACTTATGTACAGTATATACTGCATTCACAACCACCGGTCACCTTTGACCCCCACCCAGCTCACATGTTTGCACTGTATTTGTCTGAACATTGTGCCGGAGCCGAATACTGTCCAGAGCGAGCATGCAATTGACATTAGCCAAAGCCTCCAGCAATATGGGATGTTTGTCTTATCTGAACAAAAAATCATAAGACATCTCAGGCATGTGATCTAAGTGAGGAGCAGACAGGGCGGCTCTCTGTTGCAGCTGGTTTTCCACCGGGGCTGGTGCTGGCGATGTGGCAGTAGTAAACACGGTGCTGTGCCGCCAGAACACCGCACTGTAAATCACTTCTGACGTTAACGGGGCATCGGGCTAAACATAAGATAATTAATAATGACTGTGCTGCCCTCCACCTGATAAGAGGGAAACAAGAAAGAAGAGGGGTGTTTTTGTCGGTCAATGGAGCAGGGGGTTTTATTTTGCTTTTGTTCATGTAGGTTTAGTTAGTTGGAGGATATATAACACTTTATGGAAGAAGTGGATGTAAGAATATGTTAAAGTATTGCATTTTGTTTACACTAGGGTGGCCAGATTTTACACATTAAAAATTGGGACAAAAATTTTATTTATTTTTCTCACTTTTTTTTCATGTTTTTCATAATTTTTCTCACTTTTTTGGTCATTTGTCTTTCCTTGTATTTTTTTGTAGGATTTTTGTCATTTTTTTTATCATTCTTTATCATTCTGTATTTTTTCTTCCTTTTAAGCAATTTTTTCAGATTTTTTCTCAAATTGTTTGTAATTTTTCCTGTGTTTTCTTACTTTTTTGTATTTTTTCTTTTTTTTTGTAATTTTTGTCTTTTTTTCATTTTTCATCATCCTTTTGTATTTTTTCTTCCTTTTTTCTTATTTTTTCTCTAATTTTTCGTAATTTTTCCTGTGTTTTCTTTCTTTTTTGTATTTTTTCTCACGATTTTTTTTCTGTTTTTCGTCATTCTTTTGTATTTTTTCTTCCTTTTTTGTCATTTTTTAATAATTTTTCTCGCATTTTTTCATAATTTTTCCTGTCTTTGTAATAAAGTATCAAGTAAATATGCAGCTTTGGTCATGGCACTGGTGAAAAACTGGGACAACTGGGACAGAGATGGAGTCAAACTGGGACAAATGAGTATGGGACTAATGTTAGCTTCAACCAATCGTGGCTGGGACAGAAGCTATAACTGATCCACATCTAAATAGGCTAATATTGACCACTAGTGAAGGTCTCGGTGTTTGTATTTTAGTTTTTGAAATACTGTTACTGATGTAGGTACCTAACATATTTGCAATGCATTAATGATCAGAACACTTTATGTCGGAAGTTTTTCATATTAATTTAACAAAAAAAAGTTGCTTTTTCACTGCAAACCAGTTTATTTACATAAACAACAAAAATGTCATCTACAAATCTACTTTTGCGAAAATCTCACAGTATCGGTTGGCATCGTATAGTATCATATAGGTATCAGAAAAAAGCTGGATCGGTGCATCTCTAGTTACAACTGATTTCCTTTTCTGTTGTAACATGTGGAGCCTAACAAATTGGCCCACACTCTTAAGTTCAGCTCTCAGTGACACAGAGGACAGAGGTTCCCCCTCAGCCTGACTGTAACTAGCTTGTTCTGCTTCTCTAGCGCTGACACCTGACCGTCTTCAAACAAAGGCACACACAGATCCAGCTCTGTTACAACTTTGACCTTCAAGTGACACTCCACCACACGATTCATCTGCTCCGCTCAAGTGCAAAAACAACAACTATGTTGTATGACACTGTTACTACACAAACTGCCCACAGCTCTTCTGACCACAACCACATGCAGACCCACAGCAGGGCGGTCAAAGGGCCAGGGGTCGACCGGGTAAGTTATGAAGAAGCCTATTTTCTTTGGAACCTCTGCCACATTTCCACTGTCACACCCACACTACTAAAGAGTGTGCTGCATTGGTGGTGTGCTAAAGTGGTGCAAAAAGCAAGTGCATTTGATAAATAAGAAATATACAGTATAAACATTTTTTCTTTTAAATTATTTTTTTTACATAGTCAGGATCTTGAGTTTATTTTTTATTTTTTTCTGCGGTGCTGTTGTGTTCCAGTTGTCCTCAGCAGGGCCACCATAATGTACCCATATAGGGCTTACCCAGGATTGTAGGCCCCCCCTCAGCGTCAACCCTAACCCTAAATCCCACAAAATGGAGCTGGCTTCATCCGCGGTTCCTCCTCTGGTTGAGCTGAGGAGGGTCGGGCTGCGGCAGAGGTGTTCCTGGTGGATTACAAAAACACCCTAGTGGGAGTTCCTGTGATTTTTTACCAACCAATCAGAAAGCGTTTGCCAGTCACGCTGTTAAAGGGACTCTACGGAAGTTAAAATTTAAAAAATAATACATTTTCCACCCCCTAAGCTCCAGCAATGTCCCGCGCTGTACTGTGAGCCCACACCTATCCCACTCAATTGCCGCTATAAGCCTGCACCGTCACTAGAAATTTGCGTGTTCGGGCCGAGTCAGCAGTCATTCACCAGCTTAACATGGAGACTGCAGTCACGCGGACGGCCAGAGGTGGCAGTCACGAGTATGAAAATGATCAAACTCCGTTGAGCCCCTTTAAGATGTCATTTCCACAGCTTAACTTCAGCGAAAGTAAAAGGGCAATGGTTATGGAACAGGTGAGGAAGAGGTGGATAGTATTTTCAGTGGCTGCTTGGCAAAAACTGCAACTGGGGTTGATGTCTGCAAATTTGGAGATTGATTTGTTAGATGGATAATATTTATGGAGTATTTTACAATGTAATTCTCTCGTTTTATTATTTATGCAATATTAAAAAGGCAGGTTCCAGGTTTTATTCCAGGTGATGTTAGGGAAATATGAATTCCAGTGAGCTATGCATTTAGGCTGAATTATTTTAGAATTCTGTCAGGCTCTAATTATTTCATTGTCTAAAAGATTAACTCCATTTATGAACAAGTTTGTGTTGTTTATCTGTTAATAAAGTTCATGTTTGTTTATTATGTAAAATAGATTGCCTTTGTCTCCTTTGTATTGACCACAGTGAGAATCTGTGTGGTAATACTGTACTGTACTATTTTATGTTTTTTTTAAATGGGTCCCGTTGCCAAGTGAGAATCACTTGGACCAGGGATGGGCAACTGGAGGCCCGGGGGCCACATGCGGCCCGCCTCCTCACTCAGTGCGGCCTGTAAATAAGTTCTTAAAAATAATTTTAAAAAACGATAACCAGATTTAAAATGCATTTCTGTGGGAAATAACTGTATGTTGGTTGAATAAACATCCAGGCATAAATATACAAAAAAGGGTTCTTATTTAAAATCATTTTGTAGCTTCTGTTATATGCAATTATTTGAAGTGCGTGGTCATGTGGCCCTTATCATGGCAGCTGCCCATCCCTGACTTGGACCATCGTAATACTCTTGTATAAGTGCACACCTTTAGGCTAGATTCAACAGAGAACTCCTGTTGGAGTTAGAGCTTACACAAGCTCTGAACTATGAAGTGTTTAAATATCGTAGGCGGGTAACTCACGTTTATTAGAGGAATCGTTTTTTTTTCAATAAATGGATTCCAACTCTTATTTTGAAGTGTTTTTTAAGACCAGATGTTTGGGGGTGTGATCGTGCATGAGCTGGAACGCCTCTTTTTGGTTGCAGCTGGACGATATTGGTTGAGCTTGGTTTAAAAAAAAGCCTGTTAGCTTAGCCATGTGGCTCATCAGCTCTTTATCGCGACGCTCTTTCTCCTTTTATTATTATTATTTTTTTTATTGTTTGTTGGGACAGTGCATGTTAATGATCACACATGAGAATCATGCATGTAAACACACCACTCCAGATTGTAGCCTTGGGCTAATTTCCATCCGTTGTCCCACACTCGTACACACAAACACACTCTCATTCATCCTGATCTTTCTCCTTTTGCACCTTTTATTCTGTGCACCGCTTTCAAACTTTTTCTTCTCCGACATTTCTGTATCTCTGTACGAGTCGCCATTATTATAAGTGAATAGACGCGTATATAAGTTACGCCTGAAGCTTCTCTGCACTTGGATTGGCTAGAATTTGTATTAGTATCAATGATGCTATGACAAATTATAGCCAATTGGTCAGTTGATGTTGCAATAATATGATTGATAAGTAAAACATACCAATGAAAGTATAACATGTAATTCAATGATATCTGATCTGGGCCAGGTGGGCGGGCCTACTACAGAAATCTGACGAGATCAGGTAGAGCAAAGGCGCTATGGCTAGTGGTTGTGTGAAGCCATTTGTTTGTTTACGCTTTTCAACAAGAAACTAGCCAAATGTCCCTGATCAAAAGTTTGAATATTGTGCATCATGAAACACACATCAATTCTGAGTCCTGTATTTCAGCTGAAGTGAGTTTTTCTTTGCTCCTGAACAATTTTCCTGGCAGTTGTTGAAGGTCATGTAAACGTTAGATCAGGGACATTTGAGTAGTTTCTGTTTCATTATGATTTCAAAAGAGTAAACTCAGTTCTTTGACAATAAATGGCTTCACACAACCACTAACCCATGAGTGTTCATATTCTATGAAAAATGGACAAAATATTAAAAGTGTATGTTAACTTAAAAGGGTATGCGATCTTAAAAGCGGATGTAAAATTATGAGCACAACTGTATGTATTTTGTGTTTTAATATTTACAATACTGTATATTCCTTAACTTCAGTGCAATACTTTATCCATAATCTGGAGAATATCCTCAGGTAATTCTCCTAAAAGAGTCTCGAGTAACACGCACTTCAGGCATGCATTGAGGAGGCGGGGCTATTGCGAAAGGTTAAAGAACAAAAAAAACAAAACTCGGGATCCCTACTTTGTTGAAGTTGAGATCCTGAGTTTTTTAAGTCGGAATCCTGACTTTGTAAAAGAAAAAAAGGAGAAAAAACCTCTGTATCAAAGTTTCAAAGTCAGGATCTTTCTTTTTCCTTCTCGTTTTTTTCAGTCCTTCATGTCCCCTCCTAACCTTGCGCTGCAAGATGTATTCTCACGAGATTTGTGATTTCACAAATGTGAGGATACATCTTGAAAGGCTCCAATCCCTTACGATCGGGCTCGACTCCGAAAGCTGCGGGACCAATGACGTGCCTCCATTGGGGTTTAAGGCGGGACATGGTGCTATGACGTCACACCGAGACGCTCTGCCGCTGACTACGGTAGGCGGCTACCATCGGGCGCTTCACCCTATTATCTTCAAGTACTGCTGGTAACTGTCCCTCCCTTTCCCGACTGGACTGTACGAGAGCCTTTCCAGATTGATAATGCGTAGAACTCAAATCAATCTGGCACACGCCAGGTTAGTCCCCTCCCGGGCTCCGTACTAAAAGGCCACAGGAAAAACAAACACTAATATTATGCACATTTTAATGATAAATCAAGTGCAACACACTATAAAACACAATATGCTAATTTAGCACTTTCAATTTAGCACCTGGCTTAGTAAATCAGGCCCATGAAGTAGTGTTGTACACAGTAAATAATACCAGCTCACTACAATATTAATTAAGATCTGTTGGTGCTACCAGGCACTTCAAGACACTACAGCAGCAGTGGCACAAGTAGTAGAGCGGGTTCGTCTTGTAACCAGAGGGTTAGCTGTTCGATTACTACAGGTGCACACTGTCGTAGTGTCCTTGGGCAAGACACTTCACCACCCCGCCTCCAGTGTCTGCGTACACTGGTGTATGAATGAGAGTGAATGGGTGAGTGGTTCCTTGATGTAAAGCCTAAAGCAGGTAGAAAAGCACTATCGAAATGTGACCATTAAACCATTTTGCAACTCAAGTAAGTAACATTTTCACTGCTGCTAACACTTCTGCGACTCTATGTTGCGTTATTTTTTTTTTTTTCCAGATACCACACCCAATGAGACTACAGTGGGTTCACAGGGTTGGCCCTTGGCAGAGGACACTGTATAAAAATGCAAGTATAATTTTCCCTCCAGAAATCAGTGCCATCTTTTTCATGCTGCTTTTCAAGTGACTCACAATGTCACAAGTAATTACTCTCTTCCCAAGAATAAATCCCCTGGAAGCTCTCAAGCTGAATGAATCAAAGGCAGATGGGCAAAGAAATAAAGAAAAAATGATTGAAAGACGCAAGATGTTCAAAGTGCTCTGATAAGTTCTAAGGGTTTAGGTGGCACTCGTAGGGCCGCTCGAGCTGGTCGGCGACAGGGCTTGTTTAAATTTAATCAGGATTTCGTAGAAAACTTAAGGAATTTCACAGAAAAGTCTTTGAAGTTCAGATTTCTTCCAAGAATTGTAACAAAAAGAAATTGCTGCAGACAACGAGCATTTCATTTTAGATCTATTGAATTAGCGATTTATGTTTCACAATGTTAAAACCCAATAAACCACATGATGATGATCTGTGGACACAAACAATGACATAAATTAGATTTAAAAAATAGGGAAAATGTGACAATACCACAAGTACACAAAAAAATATAATTATTATAACAATAATTACATTGTAGTACATTGACATTCCTTGAGCAAAAACAGTTTATTTCACTTTTTAAAGGGACTATATGATTTTTATTTCTTGCCGTAGATAAATTAAATCCATGTTGCTCTATCGTAATGACAGACATTTAGGAAACTAGAGGCCACTGCATAATTACAGTATCTTCTTATGTGGGGAACTTGATGCAGCTCTCACAAACACATAGCACAGATTAGCAGTTTTCAGGTTAGTTGTTGCAAGATATTACAGCTTCGTTTGCTACCTGAAAGTTGTGAAACATGCTGATAAACTCTGCGACAAAGTGTGGGAGGAAAATTAGGAATACTTTTTCATCTCAATTTACAGAATCCCTCTGTTGCGACTTGAACATGGCGGACGATGAATAATAATAATAATAATGGCTTACATTTGTATTGCACTTTACAAGCCTGTGTCACAAGTTTCTCAAAGCGCTACACTGTTGTCATTATTCTTTCTCCCCATACTTGGTGATGGTAAGCTACTATTGTAGCCACAGCTGCCCTTGGTAAATGGTCACATTTATATAGCGCTTTTCTACCTGCTTTAGGCACTCAAAGCGCTTTACATCAAGGAACCACTCACCCATTCACATTCTCATTCATACACCAGTGTACGCAGACACTGGAGGCAAGGTGGGTGAAGTGTCTTGCCCAAGAACACAACGACAGTGTGCGCCTGCGGGGATCGAACCGCCAACCCTCCGATTACAAGACGACCTACTCTACTACTTGCGCCACCGTCACCCCTTCCGTCAGTCTACCCCCTTGGGTAGACTGACGGAAGCGAGGCTGCCAGTCCGCGCCATCGGCCCCCTCCGACCACCACCAACCAGTCACTCTCACACGACATTCATACGGGCGGTGGGTGAAGTGTCTTGCCCAAGGACACACAACAATCTGCAGCTGCAGGAGCCGGGATTCGAACCCCCGACCTCCTGATCATGAGACGCTCTACCATCTGCGCCACTGTCGCCCACGATGAACATGCAGCAGCGATAGTTTGTAGTTTTTTTTAGCAGAAAACGTAACACACCACACACAGCAGGAATATCTGTTAAGATTATTTGACGATAATCGAAGCCTCCTAACAGTTGTAATTTTTCAACAAGTCTCTTATTATTTCATGGCCAATTTTCTATATAAAGTGACCTTTTGAAATGAAAATATTGTACAATTTAGCTATATTTTATTGAGCACTGATTGATTCACTAACCGAAGACAGACAGAAGGGCAGGCAGCGGGGATGACAGCGGGGGATAGTCATAGTGTTAGCTCTAATAGTTAAAAAAAAAAGTAGTGTTAGCTCCAACGCCGGACAACAGCTCCTCAAACTGGACCTGGATACACACGTACACGGAAACACCGGTGGTAGCAGCTGTCATCCAGGCGCTGTGTCTCTGGAGGATATGCTGAACCCAGGGGCCGTGCCACTGTCGCCGTGGTTCGAATAATGATCGCCGACTCCCTCCGTATAGCAAATCTCCACCATGTTGGCTTGTTTGATAACAGGAAACAGCAGCAGGATCAACAGCGCTGCCTATAGTGATGACGCATAAAGGCGAAATAGGCTATAGGCCAGATTATAGGCAGGATTCTTTTCAGGCGATGATTTTGAACTTTCAAAATATTCACACAATTAACACCAGGCGTTTCATGCAATCTTTCTTCCATCGCGTTCTATGCGAACGTACCATTCAATTGTCGGAAGGGGAGAATCGGGGCTAAAATTGGCATAATTATCCTGCCGTGTGAAGCAGGCTTACAAAGAGGGCTGTACTCCTATGAAATATTGTTAGAATGTATTGATGGTGCTGTGGCTTCTCAAACCACTCACAGAAACGCAAAGGGAATCTAAATGACCAATTATGAATGTACTAGGAAGAGACAGTAAATGTATTCTGTAACATGTGTACACGCTTGCATGGTTTCAAGGTTAGAAAGATGTCCATATACGAATCCAAGGCAGATACTGTATGTCCACATTTTCTTTGCTCTGAAGTTAGATAATTAAACCGTACCACTCGTCCTCGGTGCGTCAGATCTCAGAGCCACACTGCAGCTGCGTGCTTAGTGTTAATTGTCCATCTTTTTTTAAGAGCACATTGACTGCCTTCGTACTGGAAGAAAAAACACTATCAAATTTCATCTGAATGTGCCGTAGACAATGAATAACCTACTCTATTTATCTAAGACATGCTGATACTGTAGATCAGGGAGAGGTGACGTCAGGCCCAGGGATAACATCTGGCCCTCTATCAGAGGATCTTAGGCCCCCATGATCATTTTGAGAAACATTCACACACATACGCTGGGTAAGAAAATGGCTTAAAAGTGTATGAATTGAAAGATTGTTTTAGAATTTTAACCTGTTAAAGGGAAACACCATGTCTTTTGGTAGCGTCTTGTAAACAGCGTAGCATGCAGCCTCATAGTCTCGCTACCGATCAAAAGGTCTGTCCTTTTCCTGTCTTTTCAACTATACATTAAGTCAATTTGAGCCACAACAACAATGCAATGGCCACAAGCTTTTATTGAGCCTTAAAACAAATAAACTACATTTTTACCTTAACTTTACCTACGATTTACGTCTTGTTATGGTCCAAAACAGCACACAGCCCAATGCGTTAGGTCTCATTCTGTCCATATCCGTTGGATGGACAACTCTGAATGTGTGGACTGTAAGTCACTGGGTCATATTTGCAGTTATCATCCTGGAATCTCGGTCAGAACACCACTAGAGCCAGGATGAATATTCAGGTGGAACTTATGACTTAAGTTGACTAAACCCCACTGGAGACAATGATGAGGACACCAGGCTGTATCTCAACTTCTTGTATTGAACATCAGCAGCCGGACCGGTAAGTGATGAAGATGGCCAATGGAAAAAGTATATTTTTTCTTGCCTGGGACATTTTTGTCTCAATTTAAAAGTACACTAAGTAACATTTTGTATTATACTATTGCCAGCTCCTATGACGGCTAAGTTCGGCTAAGACAAAAGACAAAACATACAAAGAGCAGAAGAGAAAGAAGACAAAAATAAATAAATTTAAAAAGTTGGTAATAATAATGCATTAAAGAAAAAAAGAAAAAAAAATCTACTATATCACATCAGGATTTACATTAATGACATGGACGGCACCCCAGATTTTAAGAAAAATCTCTGGTTTTCCTTTAATATTGTATTTAATTACCATTAAACTGGTAAAAATATTTTTTTTTGCTGCTGCCATTGCAAGCAAGGCTAATTTCTTTTCATGCTGGTTTAGAGAGATTATTTCTGTGTCTCCCAACAGAGCAAGGCTGGGCTCATTTGGGACCTGTTTTTTTTTTTTTTTAAGTTTACCCAGTTTTGAAAAAAATTCGTCCCAGTAGGTTTTTAATTTACTACATTTCCAAAACATGTGATAGATGTCTGCTCCCTCTGCATTGCACCTTGGGCAGCAAGAGGAGGTCTTATAAAACTGATGCAGCTTATGAGGTGAATAGTAAGTGCGATTTAACAGGTTAAGCTGTATGAGTCTGTGTCTGGTATTTGAAAGGATGGTTTGAGAATCATTGAGAATCTGCTCCCATCTTTCTGGTGTGTAAATTTTTCCCAGATCCTTTTCCCAGTATTCTTTCTTAGTTAGGTGATCATGATTAGAATATTTGTTTATCATTAAGTAAAATTTTGAGATAAGGTTTTTTGGAGTCGTCATAGATTCTATTTTTGTGCACAAAGGGCTTTCATTTATTTTGGGAAAAGATTTACCAGTCCTGACCTTTATCCAACTTTTTAGCTGTAAATATTTATAACTGTCAGTAGGGGTAAGATTATATTTTCTCCTAATAACTGGAAACTCTTGAAGCATACCTTCTTTACAAAGATCTCCTACCGTGCCTATCCCCGCTTGTTTCCACCTAAGATTCCATCTGAAAAACCGTGAGGTAAAGCTGGGTTGTGCCACAGTGGAGTACCTGTGTAAATGTTATTATTTAAGCCCATTCTCTTATGACAATACTGCCAGCATTTTAGGGTATGATGGAGGATAGGATTTTTTATAATTACACCAATATCGTCCGAGTTACCAAAATATTTTAGCCTATCTATAGAGAGTGGAGAGCAAAGATGCTGCTCAATATCTACCCAAGATGGGGTACAGTCCTCCCTATGGGGTTGGGACCACATCCAGATATTGCGTAACTGTGCAACATTATAATACAGTTTAAAGTCTGGAAGATTGATACCTCCCTTTTCAGGAGGTGCCTTTAGTTTGGATAATTTGATCCTGACATGCTTGAAAGACCATATGAATTTTGATATTAGTGAGTCTATGGTTGAGAAAAGTGAGGCTGGGCATTTAACTGGGATGGTCTGAAAAAGAAAAAGAAACTTAGGGAGGACAGCCATTTTTATTAAGTTTACTCTCCCTATAAGGGAGATCGGTAAATCCTTCCACTTATGTATGTTCATTTTTAAGTTATCAATTAAAGGTATATAATTCATTTTATAGATTTGGTTCAGATCATTACTAATGTTAATTCCTAGATATCGAAGGCCTTTAGGACTCCATTTAAACCATCTCATATCTGGGGTTTGGTTTAAAGCTGGTTCATTCAAGGGCATCATTTCGCTTTTTCCATAGTTAATTTTATATCCTGACGCTTGACTATAATCTTCCAGAAGTGTCATTAAAGGTGGCATAGAGCTTTTTGGATCAGACATATATATTATTAGATCATCTGCATAAAGTGAGGTTTTGAAATCCTGATTACCAATTTTTATTCCCTTTATGTTTTCATTATTGCGTAAAGCAGATGCCAGCGGCTCAATAGCTATGGCGAATAGCAATGGCGATAGGCAATAGCCTTGTCGGCAGCCTCTTTCCAGAGTAAAAGGTTTGGATGTAATGC
>OMNZ01098483.1:0-12574 GCA_900303255.1 Lesueurigobius sanzi | reverse complement strand
TAGTAAACTGGAAGTTCAGTTAGTTGGGGTCTTGTTATTAGCCTGGCATCCAGACTAGTTTATAACACAACCCGGGGGCACGGTGGCGGAGGGAATATCACTCTTGCCTCACAGCAAGAAGGTCCCGGGTTCGATTCCCGGCCCGTGCGGCCTTTCTGTGTGGAGTTTGCATGATTCTCCCCGTGTCTGGATGGGTTTCCTCCGGGTGCTCCGGTTTCCCCATCAACCCAAAACATGCACATTAGGTTAAATCATCCAGCCAGGTGATTCTGACCATGAGCCTGGCTCCACATCTGGAGATGGGGCAATTGCTCCTGACAGGTTGCCCCAGCAGCAACAAAGGATGGGTCAAATGCAGAGGACAAACTTCCCTACCGGGACAATAAAATGTTCACCTTCACCTCAAAAATAAACCAAAATGCAGTCATGGTTCAACAGTTTCATATCCACGTATTGATCCAATAATACATGATGTGTAACCCACATAATTGCAACATTAGAAAGGTTCACATAACAATTTCTGTAAAGAAGATAGCTACTGTAACAAAGGCTTCTGTACCAAATATTAAAATTGTTTGACTCAAGGGATCAAATACTTATTTTTGAGTAAATACAAAGATATTGTTAATAAATCATACAACCAACGATGAAAATGTTTCCCCTACAACTAAAACATGTACAATAGATCAGGATGAATGAGAGAGAGTTTGTGTGTATGAGTGTGGGACAACGGATGCAAATTAGCCCAAGGCTACAATCCGGAGTGGTGTGTTTACATGCATGTGTCTCATGTGTGTTGATTAACACATGGTCCCAACCAAATAAATAAATAAATAAAAATAAAGTAATACAGTAAGCCGTTTTACTTACATAGCATGGTCAGTTGCTGATTGCAGCTCATTCAATTCTGCTTCTGTGCTCGACATCTCATCATAAACCCTGCAAAACCAACACATTACTTTTGGCCGTGAGAAGCAGCACGTATAAAAAAATGTGGCTTACTCGTTATCCGTATTCTCAGAGTAGGCTGCTGTCGAAGCGGGCAGTTCTACCACCGGTCCGTCTCGATATTCGGGTCGTTGCCACAGTTCGGAGTTCATTTGGAGGGTGTTGATCTTCTCAGACGTCTTCTTCATGAAACTGGACACGCTAAAGAGGAGACATGCTCACTGGCGTTTCACAGCGAGCCTAAATGTTACACGCCTGCAAGCTGGAGAAGTGAAATTTCCCACATGCCAGGAAATGCCAGTGAATATGAACGCAACACTCAAAAAGAGAAGTTGCCATAAATAGACGCTTTGGCAAGTTTATTAATAACAAATAGAAAGAAGAACTGAACACGTTTCGGTTTCTCACAGGGTTTACCTTTCTTTGACAGCTTGCAGGGCGATGCGCGGTGGCTTGGGCCGAAACGACAGGGGTATATTGAACGACAGTCCCTGCTCGGACCTCTCCGTTTCCAAACGCTCGGCGCTCTGTGGATCTGAATCAAGATGGCGGCCAAAGCCAGAGGGAAAACACAGATAGATGGAGCAGTGGACATGTATAATGAGAATGAAAGGGCAAAGGGGAAGCAGGTGGAGCTGATGTGCAAGACATGGCTAAGTAGGAAACATAAATTAAATGCTGCATGATGTGAAAAAATAATAGTGGTATGTGGTACGGAGGAACAGAGATACAATGCAGATTTAATCGCTGTCAGAGTCATTCCAGGGCCACCACAAATAATTAGCACATTTTAATTGTACAAAATATCAATTAAGGCAAGTCTTAATCCAGTAAATTATGCTCTTTTGTCAATTAACTTAGACAAGGCAAAGCAACATTTAGCAGAGGAAATGTAACAGGAAGGGGGGAAAAAAGTATATTTGAGTCCAAGTTATTTCCATACTTTGTTCTTTTTGGAAGCTAGTGCTCAGTTGCTAACCCAGACTGTTCTTACCGTGATCCACTTGATCCTCTTCCGGAGCAAAGCTGAAGTCCTTGAGCCGCTCCTCCTCAGACGCAGACTGGTTTATGAGGGATCCAGACTCCTCGTCGGACTGACTTCCCCTGCGGCTGATCACTCGGTAGATCCCACAGTCCAGGACGTTGAAACTCTCCTGGAGCAGAAAAATTCATAGGAGCATTAGTGATATCTTCTTACCAAGACCCAGCTAACAGAGAAAGAAGTTTATGGGCAATTAAAATTAGCCTGCGTGAAATTAGGTTTTAAACTGAAAAGAACTGCAATAAAGTTATTTTGAAAGTGAAATGAAAGTTTATTGTGCATGACCCATATACGTTACTATTTAATCACAGGGACAGATAAAATATAATTAACAAACTGAAAAGTATTCATCTGAACTCACATGTGAAGAGATGCTGCTTCTGCGGCTGCTGGAGGCAGAGTCAAGGGGTTCCAACTTATTGATCACTTCCTCCAACTGTCCCATCAGCTCTGCAGCAGTGCAGGGGCTCAGCTGGGACTTTAGGTGCTCCAAACGATCAATGGGAACAGATTTCCTTGCCTAAATACAAGCCCTTTTATTTACCAACAAATTATGACTAACCTTTACAGCGTCTAACAACTGGTAATTATTAGAAACAGCAATAACCAATTTTTATATGCTATACATCCCATTTACAAACAAGACTCCCTTTGTGATTCTCTTGACCGGTCAATGGCCATAAAATTATAACTCTGTATTCACCCTGCTTATAGTGACGGCATGCTGGAACATACAGCAGACGACTGCAGCCAAGAGCCACGACTCCCTGCGAAGGAGACGCTCCACACATCGCTCTGCTGATAAAAGTGTGAAGTGGGACAGACGGCCGCTACCATGGAGGCAGAACAGCTCACTGCGGTACACGACAATATCAGCAACATCTAAAAACAGAAAATGGGATGACATTGGATACGCAGCCAATCATTCCACATTTTATCAACACCTTATATATGAAGTGGTAATACATTATAGTGTTTATATATTTCATTCAAAAATATTTATTAACTTACCGTGTACTTCAGTCCACAGAAGCACCTGGCCGTTCTGAGGCGTAAAGATGAAAATTGCAGAGTCGGTCCAAGTCAGTAGATTTTGGTCACTAAACACATACAAGGGTTTTGAGTAAAGAGGACATTCCAGCCCCTCCAAATGCAAAGTAGCACATTGAAATAATGAGGATGAAGTAACAGTATCTTTGATAATCATATCATTACATTTGAATGTACCAAAATATTGTTTCAGGAATCTCTACGTAGGGCTGGGCGATATGGCCAAAAAGTCTTATCACGATTTTCTTTAGTTTAAATAATAATTTTGATTTTCTCACAATTCATGTGTATATTGTCTTTTAAAGGTGACTAAAACCATCTGCTTCTTCTTGGATTTAGACCTGGTTTAGTCCTGGTTCAGTCTGTGATATTGTCCAGGTTCAGACTTGATTTAGACCCAGTTTTCTCTTGATTTATTTCCTGCTTTAGTCCAGAGTAATCATAGTTTCATTCTGTCCCTGGTTTAGTCCTTTTTAGTCTGCTCCTAGTCTCCGCTTTAGTCTGGCTTACATCTTGGTTTAGTCTCAGTTTAATCCAGATTCAGTCTGTGATATTGTCTGACCTAATTTTCTCCTGGTTTAGTCCTGTTTTAATCTAGTAGAAGCAGTGAGCGGAGAAAAGTATCAATATTTGACCTCAGAGATGCGTTAAACATAAAAACCACTGAATCACAATATGACGATTTTCCCAAAAAAGAAGATCGTCACAGAGACCAGATCACGATTTGTTTTTTTGTCATCATATCACCCAGCCCTAACTCTAGGTCAAACGAACACTGGCATAGAAAGTGACCATTCTACAGATTTACATGACACAATGTCTTGATTGTTCTGCACGTGTGAGTGCCCCTGATAAAATAACTTTTGAATTGACAAAATGCCTCTTACCCCATATAAAGTAGTTTAGCAAAGGCTAGAGACTGAGGGCTCCTTTGTGACCCATTATATTGAGGCTCGTTCCTAAATATAATGAAAAAAGCCAGAGTGAGACTGTTTTAACAAAGGTACGAACTTCAAAACAGGAACATATTTTCACCTGTATGTGATGAGAGGCAGGGGAGGACAAACGAGGAGCTGCTTGAACTGATGAGTGCTCACAACCTCACCGTTAAAATTAGCCTCCCATATTCGAGATCCAGGGCGTGCACAGTACAGCAGTGGGGGCTGTCCCAGTAACAAGCCTCTGTTCTGGGGGAAAAAACAGGCTCCATATTCTCCATCACGCTCTTTATTTCCAACACGCCAGAACTTCTCCCTTTATTAATGCAGACAAAGATTATTGAATAAAATTCTCATGAAAACCTAATCATTTGGCTTAACAATTTGATGATGATTATTTATACAATATATCATAAAATCAAACCAAGACAGACTTTTCAGTATCACAGATGTAACACCGACTCAAGGACGACACAAGCAGACGTCCATCTTGAAAGCCGAGCTGAACTACTTTGGAGTCCACAGTGGTCACAGTTTGAATTGGAAAAATAACAAAGGCTGATCCCTAAAAACAAAAATGAAAACAATAGAACAGATTTGAACAGATTTTTCTTATTTTTTAAGATTTTAATGTAAACATGATTCCTGCCTCTGCTGAAAGTAGAAACTTGTAACTGTTCATGAACAAATACAAATACAATACAATACAAGAATTATTCATATCCAAAGAAATGTTATGAAACTCATTCATCAAATAAATCAGCTAAACTACAGTATGTGGCACTACCTAAATAATTTAGTAGAATTCCTTTTTATACCTTGCCCGTTTTAGAGGACCCCGCCCTCAGAAAGGACACTTTTCCTGCTGCGTCCCCCACGAACACTTTGAGGGCATTTGTGTCCCAGCACAAAGCACTGATGGCCTGCCCTCGGTGCTCCCAGGACACACTGACTCGCTCGGGACGGCCGCGTCGCTCCAGCTGCAGCTCCCACACCACCACCAGCCCCTGACTAAATCAAAGTCACAGTCACTGCTGTACAAAGTAATCAAGAACATAGCCAAAATGTATAATGGTTACCTTGTGGCAACAGCAATAAAGTCCTCATCATGGGGACAACACGCCACTTGAGTGATAGATCCTTCCTGAAAAGAAAAATTGTATACCAGTTAAGTTTGATAATAGTATTTAGAGTAGCATTTAGTAGATAGTATGTAGCAGAATATTACCTTATGTGTGAGAATGAGCCTTTGTTTCCATCCTTCTCTCTGAATAAGGTGCAAGCCTCCAGCGGATGTACCCAAAGCAAGCCATTTTCTGGATACTGCCAAACAGGTGCACTAAAACACCCAAAATAATATATTATTATTTTTAAACCTCTGTAATACTGTATTTAACCTCTGGAAGATAAACCCGAGTCTAATATGCCATAATAATAACCAACCTTGAGTCTGCCAGAGTCCAAACGCAGAGCAGCTAGAAGTGGATCCAGACAGTCAAACTCTGCCAGTGCATGAGTGTGGTTCTCTGGCACAAGTGGTACACTGGGCATCTTCAAAGGCAATCGGATATGTTCTGCCTGCAATGGCTACGATAGGAATCACATGTGATATAAGCATAAAAATACAACAATCAAGTAGACAGTATAGGGCTGAGCGTAAAGTGCTGGTCATAGTCTGGAGTTAGGGTGACCATCTGTCAATATTTTGGTTGCACTGCACAGCACAGCCATTTA
The DNA here is from genome assembly GCA_900303255.1 of Lesueurigobius sanzi. Taxonomy (NCBI): domain Eukaryota; kingdom Metazoa; phylum Chordata; class Actinopteri; order Gobiiformes; family Gobiidae; genus Lesueurigobius; species Lesueurigobius sanzi. Next base: position 6,862 of record OMNZ01098483.1, on the reverse strand, counting down.
GGCCGTCCCACGTATTTAGATAATGTCCACTTTTTCAATAAAGCTCTTTGGTAAATTATCCACTAGTGTTTCAGTGCATTTAAACTAATTGTGCCACAATGAAGGCCTTAAATGTCATGTCACGGAAAAGCATTACAGTTGTTTCAAGGCTCGGGCATTATCTAAATTCATTGTTCTGCCATAATTCATAAAAATACACAGAAAGTATATAGTCCAAAGTATATCAGCTGCGTGTTTTGAGGGAATTTTCTGCATTTTTTTTTTTTTTTGGTCAGTTAATTTTGCCCAATTTGTTGATTTTCCTTTAAGTTATCAAACTTTTACTCCATTCCTCTGCTTAATCAATATTTTCGAATTTTAGTAATATATATCCATATTAGTTATGCAGACCTTTTAAAAATTTCCGGGTTTGAGTATGTTGTGACCCATGTTGTAACATGCAGATTGTATGCGCGATGTTGGACCAAAAAAAAAGCGAAGAAAAGCTTCCATGCTGATCATCTAATAATCTAAATGAATAATTCCTCATGAGCCTCCATGCCCGGCCGCATCACATGACTTGTCCCACTTTGTTACCCTCTAGATTAGAAAAGACCCATGGCATCGAGAATTAACTAGCAGTGACAACAAAAAGACGCGCCCGGCCTTTTTAAATATAATAAATCCTGGCCAGAACAAGAATCTCACTAAATCACTGCCAAATCCAAATAGTCTGGGACACCAGGGACAGCGGAAACAGTTTTATTGATCCAGTTGCAGTAGTGCTTCTTCGCTTTACGGGACGATCTTCTGCCACTGCTAAGCTTTTGCCATTTGTTATTTAGAAAAAATACATTCCTGTGTAAATCACGAATAAATAGTGGAACATCACTTCAGAGAAATAAACATTTATTTGACAATTGTTAAAGATTCCGCGTGACTCACTCGTCCCGTGACTTTAGCTAGCTCAAATCATGGCATGCTAGCCAAGAGTAAAAGAACAGCCTAATTTCAGCAAACTTACCAAATAAAGATGACAGCGGTGTAGCTTCGAGTTTACATTCCTTTGTAAAACTGTAAACTAGAGAGTACCGTCCCATTGCAGATACACGCCCCACTTTCACTTGTGGTACTGCGCTCGGCAGTTTCTGCTACTTCCAATGGCTGACCTCTTGGATTTACGCACGTTTTACGCACAGCACCTCGAAACACAAGTTTCTGTTTCAAAACATGGAGTTCATACAACAAAACATTGGGCATTTTTTTATCACTAAATTTGAACACTGTAGTTTATTATACTTCTTAATGTATTATTATAACATGAATCATAAGCATAACTGGAGTTACACTAATTCATTATACAAAAAAATGCTCACACTGCATATTGCCCCCTGAAATGTAAGTAGTCATATAATGTTAAAAAAAAAAAAAAAAAAACTTAAAAGATTTAGCCTAAAATGGCATAAGCATCCTCATGGTAAACTGAAGGCCAGAGATGAACAGCTTGTTTAACTTTAATTTGGACTAAAGTTTCTTGTCGTCAGTGCAGACAGAATGTGCAGACATAAACCATTAACAGTGTGACTGGAAGCTCACACAAAGTAATGCACTCAAGTGTAAAATAACAGTATTGCTTTAGAGTCACTTCCTCCTTCCTCTGGTGAACATAGTTCCTCTAATTGACACAGTGCTTTCAGGGGCATTTTGTACTCAGAAACCCCGCTCAAAGCACAGAGCACACACATGTTGGCAGTCCATTGCTGGCATCTCGTGGTTCACCTTGTTGTCCTGAGTGCCTTCCTGATTCCAACTCCAATTTGGTCATATACCATATTCACGTCCTAACATCCCTTTTTTCTCTATTGATGTAAATCTTTCAGCCACTTAAATATATAACAAGAAAACTAAATTACAATTTCTTGTATTGATAAGATGCAATTAGACTCTGATAGCAGCATCTTTCTGTCCTAATCATTGACCACTGTGAGACATCACAGGCAATGCAGTATGGGTTTGTACAGTCAAAGCAGTCCAGAGCATTGACATGCAATTTGTCCATACACTTTCATCTTTTTAGTCCCTTATTTTGACTGAAATAAGCATCAGGTTTTCCTCATCATTCGCCGATTTTGCCAGACCTGGAACTTGCTATAAGCGCTCTGCAGCATATCCTCCAAGTGTCCTGTCAACTGTGCAAAAGAAAAAAAAATACTAAATGCATTTTATAATTAAAAATAACCAACTTTTAAATAAATTTACATTCTGCCTAACTGCAAACTTACATTGGCACTTAAATACTGACGTTGGATCTTCTCCTGAAATGGTCGAAGTTTGGTCATCTGAAACTTTTCGAGATTTGACTTCATTTTTATGACCTGTATGAAATGAAAACACAAAAACATGGATTAGATAGATAAGATGGATAGATAAGATACATGTAGATAAGGTTAATACTGTATATAAGTCATGTTTTACCTTTTCTTCTAAAAATGGTGTGTTTACGGGGAAACAGGACCAAAAGTGCCTTAACAACTCTCCTGCAGCAGCATAAAGATGTTTCAACTCTCCTTGCACCTCAGTAGGGATCATTTCTGAAAAACAATGTTGTTTATTTCGGGTAGGGTATGTAGCATGCACTCTTACTGTGTTGAAATGCAATCACAATCCTAGAGTGTACCTTTAACAAAAATGATGAAAATACCACAACCACTTACGATTTATGGCTTGCTGTGCTCCTCCATGCATGAGGACACCGCCAGGGGAAAGGGCGGCAATAGCAGAACTAGCAGATGCGCTGGATAACACCTGCAAAAGGCGAAAGTACAGTGAGATACAAGAAACATCTACTAGGTGTTCCGTAAGCTATTCTAAGAGATCACGATAAGTACAAATTAATCTCTCAACCTGAGTTAGATTGGGTTTGTAGTTGGCCATCTCATGCCGTATGTAGTTGACAGAATTGATAATATCCTGACTTGTTGTGTACTGTTGGGACTGAAGTGGAACAGGACCGTGGGCATATCTTTTAGGCAACAAAAACAATAGGGAAAAAGATTTTACACAAGCACTAATGAACTTTTTCTCTTTATTAAAATAATAGTTAATTGTACAGTACCTATCAGACTTTTTCAGGTTTAAAGCAACAGTTTTTGGTCTATTTTCCCTTTGAAGATCCTCATACTCTATGGCTTCTTGTAATTTAACCTGAAATATACAAAAGTAAGTCATCTACATGTTGTAGTTGAATTAAAATTCTACTTTTATTCATACCTTTTTAACAGGGGGTTGAAAAAAATCAGAGTCTCTGGAGTTTCCATCTGTACTGCTCGTCTCACTGGCCTGGTCAGCAGGTGCATCTCTTCAAAATAGAATTATTTATGAGAAGCCAAAACAAAATGTGCAAAGTATTATTGCATTCATATCAAACTTTTTTTTTTACCCCTTTCGTGAGCCAGCTGCCAGCACCATAGCACTGTGATGATTAAACCTCTTTATAATGGCAGAGTTGCTGCTGTCTTTTACAGTCTTGTGTGAATTGGAGGTGGAGGGTATTGGTGTGTTTAGTCCATAACCCTATATGACAGCAAGTTTGTAATATTTGGTTATTCCTAATTAACAACCAATGTATTTACTAATAAATCTCACCTCATCTAATGATTTATCTTCTAAAGACAAAAGGTCTACCAGCGGATTCTTCACTCCTTGAACAACCATTGACTTTAAACCTAAAATAGACCACACATAAAGAATAAATTCTAGTACATAAATGTGTAATAGAAATTCAGAATTGTGTACATGTGCATAATCAACCTCCACCAGTGACCTACCCTTTTCGTCCTGCTTGGCACACTCTGAGAAGATATCCTGTGATCCCGTGTTGATCCGATCTCTGTGGAAATAATGTGACTGGAAGAAACGGGTCCAGAACTCCTTCTCCGTTAAGTTATGAGGCACATTTTCACTGTATTTCTGTTTTACTGTAAGAAATTCACACATATAAAGTTAATTTGCATTTGATGAAGAGCGAAATTGTAAAGTAAAGAACAGAACAGATTTAGCAAAGAATGAAATCAGTGGAATAACAGTTTACCTGCTGGGTATGTTCTGAAGATTGACTCAATAATGTCAGCTGTCAGATTATATCTTAAACCATTACAGCCGTCAGTCTGAGGTCTAATATCAGCCTGATGGGGGCAAAATAAACTGTTCATGATCATGTATGAGCAAAACACAAAGGTGTCAGATCCATGAGTCACACGATCTCACCAGGAAGGCTCCAGAAATTCCAACTTCTTGCTTGCTATTAGAAACAGCAGAGTCTGTGTTGTTGTTACTACCTAAACGATTAGCCCAGAACTCCTCAGCGCTGATTACTTGGCTTACAACGAGGTCTTTGTATAACTGGAAGAGGACAGGATCGTCTTGAAGCATCCTGCGACACAAAATTATGAAAAGCATAAGAAAAAGGACTAATGGCAGGGATAACAGCAGGACACAGTGCTGTGCAAATAATCAAAGTTCAACAGTGGGACAATGGTGCAGATGGTAGCGGGTCATCTCATGATCAGATTCATGATTCAAATCCTGGCTACCGCAGGTGCAGGCTATGACACCTTGGGTAAGGCATTTCACCCACCGCCTGTATGAAGCATGAATGTAGTGTTTGAGTGAATGAATGGTGGTGGTCGGAGAGTGCCTCACTTCTATCAGTCTACCCCAGGGCAGCTGGTAGCATACCACCACGAAGTATGGAGTGAATCTTAAGAAACTTGTGACACACACACACTTGTAAAGCGCAATACAAGCCATTATTACTTATGATTATTAATCATATGCAAAAAATAACCTGATTGGGAAGATAGGATTAATAACATCTTTATAATGTGTTAAATATGTGTGCATGCAAGCTCCATCACCCCTGTTCCTTTAGCAGTTCAATTGTAGGACACAGCATTTTATATTAAAAAAATATATATGTATATAAAACATACTTGAGATAAATAAATAAAGGAAATATTTTTGCATTAATTGTAAAAAGAAGAGACATTTTTAAGTTGACGAATAATTGTGATTTACTGCATATACCATAATCGAGCAGCAGTAAAGCATGTTTTGGTACAAAGGTCTGACACTTAGTGACAACTATTTGGATGGAACTTTAAATATCACTGCTCTTTTGTGTGGATATCCAAAAGTGCAAGAGCAATATATTAATATAGTATTCAATCTGAAAGTTTCATCAAACAGTATTTGATACGGACCTGTTTTTCTCCTCCAGCTCCTTGTTTGCTTTCTTCTTGAACTTAGGCAGTAGCTGCTGCAGCAACTCCTTGGCAGCTTCTCTGTCTTTTAGTGCAGTGCTCTCATTAGCAAAATGGAATGTGGTACTTTCTCCAGTGTGAAGGACAAGCTGAAGCTGAATTTTGGCTTTACCATCTGGACTGATCTTTTGACCTGGACATATGATAGATATTATAATAAATACATTGCAAATAATAGAAGCTAATTTCACATGGTGAGACTTGGAAGGGTTGCTCACAGCGGATGTCCGCATAGAGGTGACTGACGGTGAAGCGGTCTTTGCCTTCGGGACCCCAGGCAATCCTCTCTGTCATCAGGTACAGCGTCCCATCCTGCTTCTTCTGGCGAACTTTTTTCACCACCAGAAGCACCTCCTCTGACAGCGAAGCCATGGTATAACTGATAAAAGAAAGTTCATTGTTAACAGCAATCACTCTTCGTAATATTAATATGCGTCCCCGATAAGTGATTGATTCAATTATGCCATAAAATGAAGATCAAGAAAGAATGGATTGCAAGCTGACCTGACACCAACAAAGGGCGGAAATGTCTATCTATCTTGATGTTTACAGACATGTATGGCTTTTGTTTGTATTATATATTAACATATTTAATAGATAAACCAAACGTCAACATGTTAGCAATGCGTTACAATTGATTGTAGCAATGCCGGAGTGATAAGTAGTAGCATTTAAACTTTAGGCTACTTACCTTTAGCTTAATCGGTAATTTAAAAAAAATGTGCGTCGCTTTTCCCTCAACGCATTGTGTTAAAGTGATATGACCAAATACAAAATATACAAAAGTTTATAATATGAAAAAGAAAACCGACTACTCTTGTGGAGAGCTCAGACGCCTGAGCGCCGACCATAGCCAATCTGCGTGCGACACTGAAACTGGTCCGATGTGAAGCAACACTAAAGAAGCATGGTTCCTATTTGCAAAATGACACCTTTATGTCGGCTGTGGATACCGTGGAGAGAGCGTAATACCCACAAATGGAAACCATTATTTACATTTTTATCATTTATGATGTTTTATAATAAATGTAAATCTTTGGCATTTCTTGTCATGTCTTTTTTGTGTATTTGTCTTATATAGCTTACTTATCCTATTTAAAATATATATATATATATATATATATATATATATGCTCACAAAAACTTAGGGCACACTCAAAAAACACATCCTAGATGTCAATCAATTCGATTTTTCGGATGAAAATCTTTATTCATAGTGCAGGGCAATGTGTTGAGAACAAAATAACATAAGAACGATAAATGGAAATCAAATCCTCAGCCCCTGGAGGTCTGGATCCAAAATTATAGTCAAAATCAAAGTGACAAATCAGGTCACTGGTTGATCCAAATTCTGTAGAAATTCCTCCAAACGAGTCTGTATCATCCTCAGTAGTGTGTGTGGCCTCCACGTGCCTGAATGCACTCCCTACAACACCTGGGCATGCTCCTGATGAGACCACGGATGTCCTCCTGAGGGATCTCCTCCCAGACCTGGATTAGAGCATCAGTCAGCTCCTGGACAGTCTGTGGTGCGACGTGGTGTTGATGGATGGACCGAGACA
>OMNZ01098478.1:0-12914 GCA_900303255.1 Lesueurigobius sanzi | reverse complement strand
TGGGACTAAACCAGGACTAAACTAGGACTAAACCAGGACAAAACTGGGACTAAACCAGGTCTAAACCGGTACTAAACCAGGTCTAAACTGGGACGAAACCAGGTCTAAACCAGGACCAAACTAGGATAAAACTGGGACTAAACCAGGTCTAAACCGGGACTAACCTAGCCTGGGAATACCCAGGCTGCTCGCGCTCGAATTTCAATTCGAACTGCGAGACAGCCTGGAAAGGAAGACCGAAATCTTCACATGAATCTGGGGACCAATCACAGCACGGGGAGGAACGGCAAGCCGATGACACGTAATAAATCGTCATCGGGACTCGATGCGATTGGCTGTGGCACACGCAGACGTATATGATAGACATTCATAGCGGCCAATAAACGGCTAAGGACAATCGTAAACCAGACCTCCCATACGAGAAAATGAACGGTTGTTTCCCAGACTAAATATTCACTTGTGATATTTAGTCTGGCGCTAGCCAGGCTAGGACTAACCTAGGACTAAACTAGGACTAAACCAGGACTAAACTGGGACAAAACCTTTATGAAAATAAAATACTTTTATTTAAAACCCAATTTTAAAATGTAGTGGAGTAGAAAGTACAGATACAGGCTCTAAAATGTAGCTACTTCAAGGGCAAACATAGTAGTTTCAAGAAAATGTTACTTATTTTTGGATGAGTTTTTGCGGCGCATGTCCCACCACATCATTACGACCTGAGGTGAGACATCATGTGCCCTCTCCCTCCCCACAGCGACGCTCGGAGTGGGCCCGGCAGCACACACATGTCCCCGGGGGGAGCAATGGCAGCGCGTCGCTCGTCGTAAACACTTGTATCTGGGAGTGGAGTGTGTGCAGAGCTAATCCCCTGCTACTCCACCGCTCCGAGGTTTTATGGCCGTTCCGGAATCCCGCGGTCCCGTGAGTCCTCCCACACACACGCCATAATGAGGGTCACCCGGGTAACAGAGAAAGAATGCTCAGTGTTGTCGCTGCGGCGGTAACTGCGCGAGGGACGGGGGCCCGGGGCGTGGGGTGAGGCTCGTAGGTGTTGGCTATTACATCATGCTACTGTAATAAGCCCATAAATGTCACACATTATTGTTATGAGCCGAACAATGTACAATACTGTCCATGTTGTACTTAATTCAACATGTGGCCGTATAGTCCTATGCACCAGAGCTGTGCATATGGGCTATGTGTTTGAAAAGAAAACACTTGATTTTAGTAGTATTTCAACTTTCGGTGGCCTAGTGGCTGCATGGGTAAATTTACTTTCCATCACAGCGACCTTTATGTCGCTCATGATCAATTGCCAGTTTCTGGATTTGCTTGGTTGCCATGGTTTCCAGGTGCATTCTGCAGTTACAATGCAGGAAGGTAGGACAAATTACGGCTACAGCTGCTTAGTTTTACATTATACGCTGCTAATAATGTGAACGATAGTAAAGAAAAATATACAGCACAAAAACTGACCTCACCATCAAAGTCTGTTTCTGTCTATAAGAGAGGGAAGTTTTTGTGCTGTATAGACCCTTTCGCTGCTTACATCATCAGTGACATCAGCTGGAGGCAGGAAGTGGGCAAGAGAAATAAGATTTAACTAAAACTAGTGATTATAAGTGTAAAACTACAGCTAAGAATGTGGTCCTGTTGTGGCTTAAGGTGCGAGAAGAAGAGGAATGACATTTGAGACGATAAAATAAGGTTTTATCTGATTTTTACAACAGTTAGACATTTGTTTATCGTCACAATGACAATAGTAACGAGATCTGGGTTTCTGCCTCCAGTGCTTTAATGAAAGCAGCTGTAGCTGGGATTTGTTATACCTTCCTGTATTGTAACTTCCGAATGCACCTGGAAACCATGGCAACCAAGTTAATTCAGAAACTGGCAATTGTTTTTAGAGTTTAAAAACAGAAACTTACAAGAAACTCTAATAGCAATTGATCCTGGAGCATCATAGCAGTCTCTGTGATGGAGAGCCAATGTGCCATCTGGCGCCCACACAGCCACTAAAAAGCCCCATATAGTATATACGTATATTTTTTTCACATAAATAGTTACATAGTGCACCTACTTCAAGAATATCATTATCTTTACTACTTGAGACACACTGTTAAGTAACTAATGTAACATTTTCTCCTGCTACCCAGAATTTATTTTTATTTTATTAAGTGTACATATGAGATGTTTATACAGCTTATTGATAGAGGCTAAGAGGCATTTATAGTATTCTATCATTACTTGTTTACAAACTTATGCTTTATACTTTGATGACACATTTCCTGACTTTTTGCACCCCCCTGTGTGATCTTATCTTAAGAGCCATTGTAACAAGTACATTTCTCCATTGTGAGATCAATATAGAGATAAGTATCTTATGTCTTAAAAGTATTACATCGAAATATGTTCCGTTTTGGTCAACTTAGTGTGGAATAGACTAAATCACCAGCGAGTAAACCACACATGTTGGCCATGATTTAAACTTGGCTACATGATTGCATTGGATCTGCCTTTTGTCCTATGTCAGGTGTAGGTAACATCAGGCCCGGGGATGAAATCTGGCCCTCTATCAGAGAATTTTTGGCCCCCAAGATAATTTTGAGAATTTCTCTTATTTTAGGTGAAATAATGCTTGTTCCATTGGCAATTGTATTTCAAGAACTAAAAATCAATGTAAATTATCTTAATTCAAGCACTCAAGTAATTTAGTATAGAACTTTCTTACACCAAGAAAATACTGAAAAAATACCTGAAAAGATAATCCAGAGACAATTCAGCACCTCTTTTGGACATGCTCTTACTCAAGAAAGTTTTGGAAGGACTTCTGCAGCTTCATAACTGGAAATGTATGCAAGGACTTTGTTTTAATATGGGAAAATATTGTTCTTCTCTATTTCAGAAAGCAAACTAATGAAGAAGTTTTTTTTTATCATTAATTTGCTTATACTTCTATCCAAATTCTATCTTCACAAATGCAAATACAGTAAGCAGAAACCTCACTTTAGGCACTTTTACAGTGATACTCTCTCGTATTTAAACATTTTGGAAAGATCTGAAAACAAAAAGGCTTTAAAAACAATAAATATATGTATGAACCTTCATTTTTTTTTATTGTATGAAATATAATATTTAATATATATGTACTCCCTGGCATATGTTTTTCGAATGTTATCGATTATTTTTGTATACTTTCTGTATACTTGCCTTGAAGAAAAAAAAAATCTCGTTTGCCTTTAGTGCTGGTCTCTGGTGACATCTTCTGTCCATGTTATTATACTGCATGAAATGGGATACTTGCAGTGGAACAAAATAGAAGTTTGTATCACAAAAAAAAAGAATAAAAAAAAACATTGGTTTGCTTGTTTAGTGTATTGTCAATATGCTATTAGTAGCCCTCCACAAAACATTTTCTCAAGTATGATTGTTTTATTTATTTAATGAATGAACAGTACACAGTGTTGGTTTCATTTCCAAACTTGCGTATGGATATGTAATAGTCGTGAGGCGTCAGGGGTTTCCCGTAAAATACGTCAGAGACGCTTCTTTCTTTGTTGTGCAAGACCTACCATAAACTGGATTGTGTTTTTACAGTATATGCAAACCACTATGGATAGACTCAATCTGACATCACCGTCACCCCACTGATGCCATATGATTTTTTTATTTATTTTATTAATAATATTTATCCCCACATTTGTTCTTCCTCATACTTTTCTTAAAGTATCACATTATTACATTCGACAGCCTTAAACCAAAGTCTACATAATACTGTGTTTTAATGAGCTCCACTCCCATTTTCTTTTTGTTAGAAACAAAAGTGAAGAACTATTTAACCCCGCGGAAGCATACGTGGTTGACACGCTGGTGGGTGACGTCAGCGCGTTACCAAGCTGGTTCCTCGTTGATCCGGCGCGAGCTGCTGTTCTAGTTGTTCTGTGAAGATGGCCGCTGGTCCGCTCTCTGTATCTTCCAACGCATCAACAAATAACGATGGCATTCTCATCGGCGACAAAGTGTACTCCGAGGTCTATCTCACTATCGACAACTCTCTTATTCCAGAGGAAAGGCTTTCTCCGACGCCGTCGATGCTCGATGGCCTCGACCTGAGCACCGAGACCGACCTTCGAATCTTAGGATGCGAGCTCATCCAATCTGCGGGCATTCTGCTCAGATTACCACAGGTAAATAACGCTATCGTTTAAAAAAACATTCCTGCAATCATATTGTTTTGGTATTATGACAAATAATAGCTATAACACCAGTGTTTGAGCTTATAAAGCACGAGGCCTAGTTGTTAGCCTTTAGCCTGTGTTAGCTTTGAGGTGTTGGCGTGGTTAAGAAAATGGCCGCGCCATTGTGCAACGTACAGATACTGTACTGTAAGATCTGCATTAAGCTCGATCTTTTTTTCTTTTCTATCCACAGGTCGCCATGGCAACAGGCCAGGTCCTCTTCCATCGATTCTTCTACTCCAAATCCTTTGTGAAGCATAGTTTCGAGGTAAGCGCTTCATTGCGTACAGTCATTGTTAGCTTTAGCTGAACGTTGTGGTCGCGTTTCGAGTGGAAGCCATGTTGTTCTGCTCTTGAGTCTACCGCACATAGCAGTGCACTTAGTGCTGAAACGGCTCTTTACACAAGTACGAATGACGCTATATTAGATATATTATCAATAATAAGGAAGAGCAAGTAACTGTGGCGCATATAATTACAGTATAACTTTCTGTCAACTTTTGTTCCCATAGATTGTGGCAATGGCTTGCATTAACCTGGCGTCCAAGATTGAAGAAGCCCCGCGACGGATCCGAGATGTCATCAATGTTTTTCACCATTTGAGACAAATGAGAGCCAAAAAGTAAGTATCTGTTATGTAGATGTTATTGTTCTATGTAAATAGAATTATCATAATGACATTGATGATATTGTGTTCATGAAGTTTGGAATTTGTTTTGTTTTTTGACTGTGAAAGTGCTCTTCTGTTGATCAATGTACTCTAAACACTTTTCAGTTTCCACTTGACTGGTAGTCTCTGAAGTGTATCACTTTAAAATTTGGCGCGCAATTGTGTGGTGCATTAAGTCAAGTTTAAGAAAAGTAATTTATCTGTAGCGATACAAGACAGGCACAAGTCCAATCTGTCTGTGCCTTTGTCTTGACTGAAATGTTCATGTTGAAAGTGTAGACCCTGGCATTAACTTGGGTTCTTTTTTCCTTTGCAACCAACTAACAGCGACCAGCTACATTTACCAAAGCCTGGGTGATGTGGAATGGTACGTAATCTGAAGCAGTCGGCATGACAACCATGAGGCAAGGCTGTCTCCTCCCCCAGGCCCGGCCCACCCCTCTCGCCCGTGGTCTGAGGAACCGCGGGCTGCTGGGATCGGGGATGACAGGTTGGCCGACGGTCTCGGGCCCCGGGGCAACTTGAGGACTCCTGTGGTTCGTTCAAAAGTTTCTGTCCGACAACCCACGGCCCTTTGGGTAATGTAGTCTTTTCCTTCCTCTGGCTGCCCCTCACCATGCAGTTTGTCAGTGCTTCAAGTCAAATTCACAAACTGTTGTCCATGGCTTTTACAGAAATATTGTCCAGAGTGAGATGTAGAAGTAGAAATTAAGATGCTGCATGTTTCTCGTCTTTATAATTGTGTGTAGAACAATTTTAAGGGATTCGATTGCGTCGAAAGCTACACAGAAGTGTATTTACATCAATTATGTAAATCATTTTCTTCCCAATTTATACCCTAAATGTTTTTGTCCTAGAGTACAAAGGTTTGAGTGTATGTCTTTTATACAAACAGAGAGATTAGGGCAGTGTATGCATTTTTGTTTCCTTTTAATCTAACATTAGTGTGTACGAGGCGAGATAATCAGATTTTATAGGTGATCACAGGTTTATCCATGTTCATGCTACAGGTTACGACGTACAGAGGTTTAGGGTGAATGTTTCAGAACAGGATGGTTGTGTTTTTGCAGATATATACTGTGATTCAGATTTGAGAGTTGTGGTTTGATGATGGGAATATTTCTGTAGAAGCTTTGGCACATGGTGATGGAGCACAGAGGCTTTTCATTTCAACACGTTCTTTTTGAAACCACAGGAGTCCACAAACCCCACTGTCAGACTTGCTACTTTATCTCTTTGAGTTGGTTGAAAAGGAAAAAATTAGTGCCAGCATCCAAAAGAGCACTTTCCTTTTATACTTTTAAGAAGGAAATATTTATTTTGGTTCCTTCACAAACCAGGACCCCAACGTCACTGATACTTGATCAGAACTACATTAATACCAAAAACCTAGTGATCAAAGCGGAACGGCGTATCTTGAAGGAGCTGGGATTCTGTGTTCATGTCAAGCATCCGCACAAGGTAAGATTTAACTGGATTTAAATTGGCACATTTCCTGTGGATCAGGCAGACCCACACTCAAAACATTTGGTGCCTTGTCTGTTTTTTACAGATCATCGTCATGTACCTCCAAGTTCTGGAATGTGAAAAGAACCAAACGCTGGTGCAGACCGCCTGGTAGGTGTCTCTTTATAATCTGATGCCCATTCTCACAGCAACCACCTGTCATGTCTGCAAGAAATGCCTCAGATCCGAGCTAAATATGGGCCGTTTCAGATGTGTGTAAGGAACAGGGACATGGTGGTTTCTGTCAGAAACCCTCAAGTATCTGCTGTTCTCGCACACATCTGAAACTCTGTGGTCCAGCTCTGGCAGTGACTCCCATTCCCATTTTAACCCTCCATCCCTTTCTTCTGATGGACAAATTAGTTTGAGGACAAACCTGTTACATGTCTCACTCTTGTCTGCCCTTACATGGCTTGACTTGTTGAGTCTTGATGTTTGCACTTTAAGCAGAACTCGGTTTAACTTTGTCCTTTTTCTCTACTCTTTGATTAAAGGGTAGTCCATGCTGGTAAGTCACAAAAAGAACCTCTGAACTCTGCCTCCTCCAACCACATGACCTCAGGAAGCTCCCCCCATTGGCTGGCTCTGCAGACAGCCAATCTCAATGCCGAGAGTCTCTGAAGGGGGCGGGCCTTTCCAACAGCCAACATCATCTTGTTTTCTTATGGGTGTCCAAAAAGGATTTGTATTTTTGGCCTTGCTATTTTTTTGAATGTGATGTTAGCCACAGCTAGACTAGAACTCATCCAGGTAAGGTTAGCCACTAGCCAGAGGAGCACATTGAGTAACATTACCAGCAGCATACTGTGTCATGCCCATCTGATGTGGTGTCCAGACATGTCTGTTTTGCAGGCTGATCCGGTTCACATTTTGCCTCGAAGGACCTGCGTTGGCTCACAAGTCAGAATCCAACAGGCGTTTATCGTAGCACTAGCTTAGCACCCAGGATGAGCAGGGTGCATGTCAGGGCAGTTTCTAGTGAGCTAGACATTTGATCCCTCGGCCTGTCGATCTTTGTCGTGAAGCGAGAGTGACTGAAATGATCTGCATAGCATGAAGAAGTGAAGTCTCTGTGGGGGAACAGCTTTATGATCAGGACCAGAACACTTTCATACATCACGTAGTACTTTTTTGGCCATCACATTCATTTTCAACTGGACTCATTTTGTCACAAAATGGTTTGTGACCTGTTCATATTGAATCAATGTATATGCGTATGACTTTTTTTTTTTTCTCGTTCATTGATTAATTTAGTCTTAATTTAGCTTCCCTAAATAATAATGGATACATGACAAAAGCCTCTGTACTTTGCATGTTACAAACAAGTTCTGTTCCTTAAATGGTAGCTGCATTTTAGTTTTATTTCGGTGCATGTTTCCCAGCTCCACCGCATGACCCACTAGAGTCACTCTTTGCCCATTGTTCTGCTGTTGGCAGCATTTGTGCAGCTTGTGACCTGCCGTGGACTCCCCAAAGAGAAATGGACAAAGTTAAACTGAAGCATCTTTTGGCAGAAGTCTATAGACACCTGCCAGTATTTCTAACTTTAAACTATTGATTTCAAGTTTTTACTAATGTCAGTGACATGGCTGCAGTTATGGGTAAGCTCTAAAACATGGCCTAAATTTAAGTTTTGAGCATTTGTAGTAACGTTAAGTTACCTTTTTTTTTTATCAAATACTGTTATATTTGGAATAATCAATATCTTTGAATCTGGAAACTGAAAATCAGATGCTTTTGTGTCAAAAATAAGATTTCTTTTCCAAAGCTGCCCATAACTGCACGACTAAAGTACATGTTCTGGAGCGTCTGTGAGAAGATGCTATGTTTTTTTTCTATGTCCTTTTATTGTTGCAGGAACTACATGAATGACAGCCTGAGGACCAATGTATTTGTGCGGTTCCAAGCTGAGACAATCGCCTGTGCCTGTATTTTCCTGGCGGCCCGAGCTCTGCAGGTACTTTCCCCGTCGCTAAAGTCACTGCTGTGCTCTGTGTGAAACGTGATACTAATGTCTCTGTCCGCTGCAGATCCCACTGCCCTCCCGGCCTCACTGGTTTCTGCTGTTTGGAGCCAGTGAAGAAGAGATTAAAGAGATTTGCATCACTACATTAAAACTGTACACCAGGAGAAAGGTAAAGCCTCACACTTTTCTGAGTGTTTGCTTAACTCCTGTGTATAGAAACAATACTAAATGTTCATGCATTTCCAGCCCAACTATGACCATCTGGAGAAGGAGGTGGAGAAGAGGAAGGTGTATTTGGCTGAGGCCAAGCTCAAAGCCAAAGGTTTGAACCCAGACGGGACGCCTGCGCTGACATCAGCTGGCGGCTTCTCTCCGGCCTCCAAACCCTCGTCGCCAAACGTGAATGTCAAAGCCGACGACAAGTCGCCCAACTCCCAGTCCCTTAAGATGATCAAGAAGGAGTCGGACAGTCGAAACCAGGTCTCCAAAAGTCCTCACAACGGGTCAGTACATCATCACTGATGCAGAACTGTTGTTTTAAACATGCAGTTAACCTTTTGTCTCATGGTTTCCCAGGCTGAGAAAAGAAGGAAAGCTCGGCAGGAACAGTCGCAGTGGAAGTCGGTCACGGTCAAGAACGCGCTCCAGGTCGAGATCACGGTCTCCACGAAGACAGTGAGTCATTCTTTGGTTATTTTTATTATTAGTCTTTGTGTCTAACCTTATTCTGTAAACTAACCTCTGTTGTGTCCACAGCTACAGGCGCAGTCGCTCAGGGACCTACAGCTCCCGTTCCCGCTCTCGAACTCACAGCCGGAGCCTATCGCCACGGCGACACCCCCCTTCCCCTCTACTGCCCCACCTCAAGTCAAAATCCAGTCATCACAACAGTGACTCGAAGAGCAGCAGCCGACACAACAACAGTGGCTCCAGTCACAAGAGGAAGCGCTCTCGCTCCCGATCTCGCACTCCCATCAAAATGGACAGAGAGCGAGACCGGGAGCGAGACAGGGAGCGAGAGCGTGTGGACTTTTCCAAAAAACATAAACATGAGCGCAGCGGCAGCCACAGGGAGCGCCGGGACAGAGAGAGATCTCGCTCTTACGAGAGGGAGAGGGAGCGAAGCCACAAGAGCAAACACCGCAGCAGCAGCAGCCACTCAGGACACAGCCGCCATCGCCGCTGACATTAACATAGGAGGCGCTGAGGCTGATGGGACGTCATTCCATAAAATGAGTTACTGTCGGTCTGCTGTGGAACTCTGTTCATCTTCGAGCCGGTCGACTATTGTCATTTTGAATGTTAAAATTGCTTGAACTTTGACTTGGTGCAAGCACCGATCCCAGAAGTGTATGGAGCACCAAGTGGAGTAATCAAACAGCTGTTCACACAGAGCCAGACGTCACATCAGTCTCAGACTTTACTCTTTTTGTCTACATTTTATCAGTAACTATTCCTCCACTGTTGTATTTCTGGTTTACCTTGTCAAGATGCAGATATAGAGGGGCAAAAGAAACTTATTTACAGTGTAAAGATGCAATAGGTGATAGCCACTGACACGATGTGAATGCTTTGATTTATAAAAGCAAAGTGTTTAGTGGGAATTTAAATTAAAAATTGTAAAATAAAGATTGTCATTCAGGAATGATCAATGTTTGCACACGAGGGGAGTGGCCGCAAAGTGTTGGGAATCATTTTTATGTTTGGACTATGTTGCTACAGCAGTTTTGTACAGTTTCAAAAGCAAACTGGTTAGTTTTTTTTTTACAATTGGGGATGCAGACTAAAATATTTTAGGACAAATTTCAATTTGTAACACTGGTTTTAGTCTGCATGCATTCATGTTAAACTTTTATTGAGTAATAAATGAGTTATGCCACTGAATTTTGAGCACTTGTTATAATAAAACAACCTCTATACATAAAGGGGATACTTTCAAGGTTACGACCTTTCTAGTACAGGGGCCGAAGTTTTTCATGTGTTGCATGAACTGTACAAGCAACACGGTTCTGTGATGCATGTAGATTGCCAAGTACAAACATAGACATGATTAACTACCATTTAATTGCACACATTAATCAATACTAAAAAAATATGAGCACCTTGAGGGCTGAAACGAGCCCTTTGGAGTGTCTTTAGCCTGCGGGCCCAATTTGGGAGCCCTCGTCTCACTTCTGGCGGCAAAAAATGCCTTGAGTTATGTCTGGTTTACAGGCCTGTGTTGTAGGAGCTACACATGTCCGTGTCCAGCAGATGGCGCTGTTGTGCCTGTAATACGCGAATCAGAAATTCAGAACTTAGGAGGAAGCATCTGACCATATTAACAATCGAAATCAGTGTCGAGAGAAGTCAGTCTTGACTACGAAGGAGAAAGTATAATATAAGAAAAAACATCTGAAAGTATATTTAGAGAACTGTACAAATGCAGAAAGAGAGAAGCAACTCACACAGTTTATGTAGGTTCTCAGTCGTACAGGAGTACACTCTATGAGACAACTCAGATCAGTTTTGCACTTGTGTATTTTTACTCAGTATTTGAATCAAACTATCTTCAGATATGAATTGACAGCATCCTGAGGATTTCAGAATGACATGTAGTAAATTATTCTTCTGCTCTTAGTTGGAAATACAAAAAGTGTCCCTTATTAGGGGCCATCTACACTCTTGATGATGGAGAAAACCTGTTGATGGGGATAAAGTCAGTCGGTGAATCTGAATCTGCTCAAAGTGTAAAACACCAGCAGTGTTTAGACCTGGTTCACACATGGTTATCTCAGCTATTCCTATAGACCTGGTTTAGTGTAGACCTTATTTGATACAAAAGCACAATTCTGTTTTGGGACTGGTGCAGTGTGATCCGGGCAGCTTGGAAAAAAAGTTGTTTCTGTAATTTTGTGTGAAATACATTCACTCTTTACTTATAAAGTACATTTGAAAGATTTGAAAAATTTTCTTTCCAAAACTGTTTCTCTCCCATAGACTTGCATTGGCACCTGCTCCAATTGAAACAGAATTCTGCACCATGAACACAAAGAGCTGGAGGAAGTGTGCGTGCATCGGGAAGTCTGGGCATCGACTGTTGCCCCCGCGACCCGACCCCGGATAAAATGGAAGATGATGGATGACCACAACCTGTTGAACACGGGGACAGGAAGTGACATACGTAAAGGTAAACAATCCATGACGGATGCCCTGCCAATCATATTGTACCAATGAAAAAGGGAGTGTGTTGGATCCATGCAGCGGTGGTCGAAGTTCTTCATTTCATTCCTTACATAAAAGTACAGATACTACTGGTCAAATATTACTCCAATGCAAGTGAAAGTGAAGTCGAAGTCTTCGAAGTACAGTTGTGGTCTTAAGTTTACAAACCCTGGCAGGAGCTCAGGCCTTGAGATTCTGCCAGGGTTTGTAAACTTATGCATTTCATAGAATATAAATCATTTTTATGACCTTTATTTCACTCATGGTTAGTGGTAGCGTGAAGCCATTTATTGTTTATGCTTTTCAACGAGAGACTAGCCAAATGTCCCTGATCAAAAGTTTTGTGCATCTTGAAACAAACATCAATTTTGTCAGAGAGTCCTGTATTTCAGCTTTTCTTTGCTCCTGAACAATTTCCCTAGCAGTTGTTGAAGGTCATGTAAACCAGTGGGCCTTTTATTTATACTCCAAATACCCCCTTCCTCAATGGTTTGGATGTTTAGTTAGAAGGTCAATGACTAAAAATTATTTTTATCAGTACTGAACATCCCCAAACTCCCACTCTTTACAGTTAAATGTTTTAAATAGCTTTTCTTTGAACATAATAATCAAAAAGACAGTTTGGTCTTATTTTGTATCTGAAATTATTCCAAGTACCCCCTTAAAAGCTCTCGTGTACTCACAAGGGTCCCTGTACCCCTGGTTGGGAAACACTGATGTAAACGTTGGATCAGGGACATTTGAGTAGTTTCTGTTTCATTATGATTTCAAAAGAGTAAAGTCAGTTCTTTGGCAATAAATGGCTTTGCACAGCCACTAACAATGAGTGGAAAAAGAGATTTTTGTGTTATCATTCATATTACAGTGAAGAAAATAAGTATTTGAACACCCTGCTATTTTGCAAGTTCTCCCACTTAGAAATCATGGAGGGGTCTGAAATTCATGGTAGGTGCATGTCCACTGTGTGAGAGATAATCTAAAAAGAAAAATCCAGAAATCACAATCTATGATTTTTTAACAATTTATTCGTGTGATACAGCTGAAAATAAGTATTTGAACACCTGTCCATCAGCTAGAATTCTGACCCTCAAAGACCTGTTAGTCCACTCCACTGTATTATCCTGAATCAGATGAACCTGTGTGAGGTCGTTAGCTGCATAAAAACACCTATCCACCACAATCAGTAAAACCCAAACATTCAGCATGGCTAAGACTCCACTAGGCTGGGAAGGGCTACGGAGAAATTGCCAAGCAGCTTGGTGAAAAAAGGTCCACTGTTGGAGCAATCATTAGAAAATGGAAGAAGCTAAACATGACGGTCAATCTC
>OMNZ01098477.1:0-18366 GCA_900303255.1 Lesueurigobius sanzi | reverse complement strand
GAAATCTACAGATGTTCATTTTGATGCATACAAAAATAAAAGCAAAGTTTACCGAACTAGATTAGATAAAGGTCAGTTTATCTTGCTCAACAAAAAATACTGATAATTACTGACTAAATCTTGATTACAACTTGAAATTATATTAAAATACATTGTTAAAATGTTGTTCAAACAAACACTGGCAGGTCTGTTAAGAAAGTCAAAGCATATATTTTGGTTTTAATGTGCACTTCAGCCTTTACAAGTCACACAATCCACCTTTTCAGTTTTTTTTGTTAACAACCGTGATGCATTATGGGTGATTCTGGCTGGTGCAAAGCAACGAAGGCAACACAGATCCTTGGAAAGTTAGCCACATGCTAACCAAAGGGAGGACACATGCCTTTGTAGCACATGGCAATTGGAACAGCACTTGGGCAGCGAGTGATGATGTGGATGCCTTCCCACGCCCACATTTCACCAAGGCAAGGCAAGGTACCTTGCGATTGAGAAACACCCCAAGTCTCTATCCCGCAAGTCCAAGTCTCTGACCCAGCAAGTCCAAGTCAAGTCACAAGTCTCAAAAACAGGGACTTAAGTGCGACTCGAGTCCAAGTCCAAGTCTCAAGTGCCCATCTTTGGCTATGACGCCCTCAACCACTCACGACACTAGAATAAAACCTGTTATTAGTGGCTACCCCAAAAGCCAACAATACTGGGGGAAATCTACCTGGACCCATGGAGAACTACACACAACCTGGGCCACTCCCAGCCAGCTGGGAGACGCAAGTATGGCGGACAAAGGAAGCGGGAGTGAACAAGGGTGGGCTTTTATAGTCTTTGGGGGCTGGCGCCATCTGCTGACCACTCATGGCAGTAACTCTGATGGTCTCAGGAGGAGGGTTTAGAACACATCCAGAAGCAGCAGAGGAGGGTCTAAAACTATTACTACAGAGGGAAACTTGGTCTATCTATAATCGGAAGGTTACTGTACACCCTGGATTAAACTATTACTACAGAAGGGAACTTGGTGTATCTATAATCTGAAGGTTACTGTACACCTTGGATTAAACTATTACTACAGAAGGGAACTTGGTGTATCTATAATCTGAAGGCTACTGTGCTCCCTGGATTAAACTATTACTACATTTGTTTTCTCATATTTATGTCAGTAATATATTATACAGCAAAAGGTTCATAAGTCACTCATCACATTTTTTCTCTATTCACCTGCAGTGTCTCGCCTTAAGATGAAGACAGAGGGATATAATTTGAGTTCCTCTGTGCTATTCTATCAAAAAAAAGAAAAGAAAAAGTAATGCGTCCGAAATGCAGTCAGGGCCATGAACAGCCACAACAGCGTCCTGGTGTTAATGTTTGTTATGTTGATTTTAAATGTGCCTTGTGTTTTTATGAAAGTGGGTTGTGTGTTTGAGCCTGAGAACAATTTCTATCATCTTCTAAGCTAATAATGGCTATGTGAAATTGATGAATTTTTATAAATCTCAAGAAAAAAGTCCAAAGCTACCGATCTGAAAGGGCTATCACATTTTTTTACACTCATAGTGACCCTATAAACATTCCAGTACCACTTAGGTTTATTCACCCCAGGTGGTACCTCTGGCTGACCATGGACTACAGGACCTTCTAGCTGTGAAGCACAAGCGCTAACCACTGTGCTACCGTCTCGAGGAGCCAATGGCGCAGAATGGCAGCCTTGCTTCCGTGTCTACAGTGCAGCGCTTTGAGAAACTTGGTAATCAGGCTTGAAAAGCGCAATACAAGTGCAAGCCATTATTATTATTCAGATGGTACTCAGGGTCATCTGACATTTTAGACTTCATTCATTTTTATTTCATTTATGCTTCAGTAAAGTGTTTTTCTGGTTGAGACATGGTTTACATCAGGGGTCTCCAACCTTTTTTTTTTTTACCCTGGTTTATACTTTGCTATATTCACCTAAATGTCTGGAGATGTTTTGATCAGAACAACAAAAATGCATCTAAAATTTGACTCATAAAGCGTACGTAGAAATGTAGAAATGTAGCCCCCGAGCTTCTGGTTGGAGATCCCTGGTTTAAACAGTTTAGAGATAATGTAGTCCAATTTAGACCCATTTTAGACCCAGTTGAGTCCTGATTTGATCCAGTTCTAGGCTTGGTGGTACTTGGAAAGTTAAATCTTTCTATGATGTGATACTTGGTGTGAAAAGTTGAAAACCACTGATACAAGTGGTTCTCTTCAAGTGGCACCCAGGGTCATCTGCAATCTCAGACTTCATTTCAAATAGTTATAATAAATAACTGATTTTTTTGTAATGCACTTTTCATTTTGAGTCAATTTGAACAGCAGAATACACATTTAAAAATATCTAAACTCATCAACAACTACTGTATAAGCTTTATTAAATAGGCAAGTTTCTCATTTATGCTTGAATAATGCATTTAAGTAAGATGTTTTTTTCTGGTTTAGACAATGTTTCTACCCACTTGTTTGGACATAAATTAGATCTATTTCATTCCTGCTTTGATATTGATCATGGGCTACTTTGTGTGACAAGAAGATCTGAAAACCTTTTTGATCTACATTTTGACGTACTGCAGAACTTTCCATTTACTACTGTGTATTGTTTTGTCACCTTCTGTATTTGCCCCCTGATTCAGGACAATGAGCCAAACAGGAAAAAAGCAGTTAAGTGAATCAGCGCGAGCTTCCTATGTGCACGCTGGCACCACTCCGGCCTTTTTTTAGCTGTGTCCGCTGACAGGGACATGAATATACGCAAAAATAAAACATCAGGCCAGGAGAATGGAGACATCCGCTAACTCGCTTTCAAAATCCCCTCATTAGTCTCTTTAAGTTAGAATGGAAAATGATATATATCAAGATAACCGCTCATTTTGACTCATCTCTTGGTTTTACGCGGCGCATGAGTGACAGGTTCCAACTGTTGTACTTAAGCTCTATAACCCACTAGCTCCTCATTTTGTCAGGCTGCCTGTGTTTGCAACATGGGGTTTGTTTTTCCCTCCTAATGAGCCACCTGTGAGTGAGGGGTGTTGTTCTTGTCTGTGTGGCCTTGTAAACCACACACCGTGAAGATGTTTGGAAAGACATTACCTGTCGCTGCACCGTCGTTTACGAGGCACGCATCGATACCACACAGAGAACCGAGGCAACAAGTGCACAGAGCGGCCTGGAAACACAGGAGAGTGATCAATCTAAACCAGGGGCATCCAAACTTGTTCCATGGAGGGCCGCATACTGAAGTGTACAAAAAGACCTGGATCAGTCCTGGTTTATTCTTAAATTGGATCATATTCAGTTCTTGATTAGTCCTGATCTAGCCCTGGATTTGTTTGGTCCTGGTTTAGCCATAGTGTAGTCCTGGTTCAGACCTGGTTTAGGCCTCCTTTTAGTCACATTTTAGCACTGGTTTGGACCTACTTTAATCCAGGATTAGATTGATTTGGTCCTTGTTTAAACCCTAGTTTAGACCTGTTCTGACCTAGTTTTGACTAGATTGGGTTAGGGTTGGTTTAGTCCTGGAATAAACCTGGACCTGGATCAGTTCTGATTTATTCTTATATTAGACCATATTTAGTTCTTGATTAGTCCTGGATAAAGTTTTGTTTAGTCCTGGTTTAGCCCTGATTTACTCCTGGTTTAGACCTACTTTTAGTCCTGTTTTGGAACTGGTTTGGACCTACTTTAATCCAGGATTCGACCTGGTCTTGTCCTTGTTTTAGTCCTGTTTTTTTCAGGTTTTAATTGTGTAGAAAAGCATAATCTCTGGTGATGTGTGCCAATTCAACAAGAAGTTTGTGGGCCACCAAAAATTGGTCTAAGGGCCGCATTTGGCCCCCGGGCCGCACTTTGGGCACCCCTGATCTAAACCATTTATTCACAATAGGAAACTTTAATATTGCTCATTCTCGTCATTCACATGTCAGAAAGCTGTGATGGGGGCAGCACATATCTTTCTTTTGCACAGCTGTTTTCCATTTAGCTGTGCATGGTTATTGCACTAGTTTTAGAACAAAACATGTTCCTGCCATCATATTTTCATAAGTTAACCAAATCAGTGAGGTTGTATAAGATTCCCCTATCCACCTTACTCTGCCCCACCCACTTTTGTTGTAAAACCATGTCCTGTTTTTATTAACGCTTCCTGTGAGCTGGCATTTCCATTGATGTCAATGTAAGAGACTGAAGAAAATAAAATGGGCATGAACAAAAAAAATCACAAAAAAGTTGAAAGTAAATAGGTTTGTGTGACTCAGGTTTAGTTTCAAGAAAAAACTGACCTAAAATGATTTTTAGCGACATTACGTATATCTAGACTTTTTGTTGTCACTTTAATCGGCTAATTGTCTGTGAGGAACTCTAAAGCAGTGTTTCCCAACCAGGGGTACGGGGACCTCTGGGGGTACGCAAGAGCTTAGCAGGGGGTACTTGGAATCATTTCAGATAAAAATAATAAGACATAACTTAATTGTATTCTTGATTATTATGTTCAAAGACATTTAACTGTAGAATTTGAGAGTATTTAGTTGTTTTTTAACAGATAAATAGGTTTAGTCAGTCACGTTCTAAATAATCAACAAAACCATCATGGCTGGGGGTACATGGAGTATAAGTGAAAAGGCCAAGGGGTACATGAGACCAAAAAGGTTGGGAACCACTGCTCTAAAGGACCAAAGCTGATGGATATACTGTATTTACACAGCGGTTTGTTGTAAATGTTACATGTTGCACCAAAAACTGAAATCCAAGCCAATATCAGCTCAAGACAGACCTGCAGTTTCACCATAAACACAAGATGGCCCGGGACCGGGACCTTCTAGCTGTGAAGCACAAGCGCTAACCACTGCATTACCGTTAATGTTTAACATTTATTATTTTGGGTCTCAGGCACTAACCATCATAAATTGTTTTATTTGTATCAGAAATGTGGTTCTCCTTTCAAAAATCTGCTCTAAAGACATGAAATGTAGTTTTTAATACAAGCAAAATACTTATCCAATTAATCAATTAATAGGTTAATACTGAAATAATCTATAGCTGCAGCTCTACTTTTCCCAGATGAAAATCACAAAGTGCTGTACATAACATCAGTAAAATGACAGTAACATTCATAAGATTATTAATAAAAAGTGACAAAATCCCATCAACCAAAAGCTTTCCTAAAAAACACAGTCTTAATGCTTTTTAAAGGAGTCTACAGAGTCGAGCACACAGAGGGACAGGGGTCTGGGGGCCACAGCCTGAAAGGACAGGTCCCCTTTGAGTTTTAAAGCAGGTCTTAGGGACCTTCAGGAGATTCTGGCACATTGGAGTGTGCGCCCGGACACATAAGAGCACAACATGTCGGCAATGTCCTGAGGGGCTCGACCATGCAACGCCCGGAAAGATATAGGACCAGAACTTTAAAGTAAATTTGAAATTTGTCCAGTAAATGAAGACTTGACAAGAGGGGGATGTGGTGTTAACATTACAATTACTTTTATTTGGTTGGGACAGTGCGAGTTAATGAACAACACACATGGACCTCATGCATGTAAACTGCTGGATGGATGGGCTATTGTCCATCCATTGTCCCACATTTGCACAACAAACACACTGGTGGAGCAGGGGAACTCATTGTTCATGTATTCAGAGGAAATTTAAAGGCACTATACCTGATCTTTTTCATTACAAATAATAAAAGAGGGAGTGAGTAAATTAAATGGATAGTGGTCTAAACATATTCCTAACTTTCCACACACATTTCTAAAGTGCATTTCACAAATACTGGGTCACTTTTTAGGGTAATTGCAAGAAAACCTGCTGCAAATCCATGAGATTGACAAAAAATGCTTTATATTTAGATGTACAGTATTATTTCCATGAATGTCAAAGAGGACAAAGCAAATTTCATTGTTCTACTAGGAAAAAATCAGGTATAATGATCTTTCTTTATTCTTTTCTCACATGTATTATTTTGTTGTTGGTAATTTAGGACTTATTTAAGGATTGTTATTTTAAAATAACTTTTCTTTTTTTAAATTTATTTTAAGATTACTATTTGAGCTACTGTAAAAACGCAATTTCCCTTGTGGATCAATAAAGTCTGTCTAAGTCTAGTGCCTTTAAGCCAACAGGGACAACATGCAAACTCCACCCAGAAAGGCCCAGCATGGATAAAAGGCAAAACCTGGGACCTTCTTACTGTGAGGCAAGGGCACAAACCGCCAAGACCAAGCAGTAAATAAATAAAATGTTTGGGTAAAAACAGGTATATTTTTTATTGTTACAAACCTGGCCCTTGTATACAGCCAGACGGTTGTATATTGAACTGCTCAGACAGCAACATTTGTTCTTCCACTGTCGTCAGTGTGGGACCCTCCACTGTGAAACACCAGCAGTGTCCCAGTCTGACACCACACTCTATCTTTAAAGTTGCTGACAACATGCAGCGAGCTGAAGGTGCACGCAAATAGAAGAGTAAAAAATAAAAGTGGCTATTGTGGCACATGACAAGCCTCTCTGCATTTGGTCATCAGGTCATTGTGACAATCTATGCACCACTTCAACGGCCGCTATTATTCAAGCAACATTTAATTTCTATATAATAGTCAAAATTTCTTCACAGGGGCTAAAGAAATCTCCTTTGAATATGATGCATTTAGTGACAACAATAGCAGTTTCTGGCCATCAAACGTTTCTATTTTATTAAAGGCACTATACCTGATTTTTATTAATTAAAATAAATTGATAGTCATGGTCCAAACACATTTCTCAAATCCTGTTTCTTCAAATAGATGAGTTTATAAGCACATTTCACACACTTTTTAGGGCAGGGGTGCCCAAAGTGTGGCCCGCGGGCCAAATTCGGTCCTTCAATGGGTTTGATTTGGCCTTCAAGATAGTGCTTAGATTTGTAAGGAGTATTTATTTTGATTCATTTGTGACTGAATAGACTTTCAATAGAATCTAAGAACACCAAAACAGCATGTAACACCCAATAGCACACAGTAATTAACAGATATTAAAAGATAGATCTGTTTAAATTTGGTCTTTTAATGTGAAACAGTATTGCATTTGGCCCTTTGCCCGGTAATTTGGCCCACTACTTTGGCCCTCCATGGAAAAAACTTTGGGCACCCCTGATCTAGATAATACATGCCTTTTTTTTGCAATAAGAAAAGTTTAGGTTAATATAATGTGTGTGCTGTAGCTGTACCACATACCTGAAGTGATAATATTGTCCCTCTCTCACGTCCTGCTGTGTTCTTGTGTTTTTTTAGGTGGGATAGCAGGAGGAATCGAGATCTGTATCACCTTCCCTACTGAGTATGTTAAGACCCAGCTGCAACTCGATGAAAAAGCCAATCCCCCTAAATACAAAGGCATTGGTGAGTTATAGGTCCAATTTTCAATTTCACTTTAAATTGCAAAAGTACTGAATAATTTGATCACAAACATTTTTTTAAGTTATTATTATCAAAATTGACAACAATAGATGCAATTTTTCTCGGCCCCTTTGACTCTCTTCACTTATTGTTTTTGCATCTGCAGGTTAAAGCCTTTGTTCCTACTCTGTGAACTTCCTACATTATTTTTGCGATATGTTAAATAATATTTATTTTACAATCGGGCGGGGCAGTATGGCACCTCCAAAAAACTCAGATAGATTAAACATACAAACAAATATAGCGTTTACAATTATGATTTATGAACATAGGCAAGATAGACCTTTCAAATAAACCTCAGCTCAAACCAAAATTAATGATTTTGCTACTCCAGTATTATTTAACATTCAAAAATATTACATTTTAGTGTTGTCACTGCCACAGGATTGTTTGTAGACCTAAAGATTAAAAAGCTCCATGACCATTATTGAGATTGACTAAAGTTGAGATTGTAATTTCGATGGCATTTTGACTGAATATCTATTTTCCAGTTACTAATGTAGACATTGTCACTGTCCCATAATAGATCTGGTCCATGTTTCAAGAAATATAAACAATACAAAAGTGACTAAGTGAATCTTCGCTTGATTTTTTTTTGTTGCTGTTGTTTTTCATGACTTGACTTGTTATGATTTAGGTAAAATGACTGTGATACTTCTTGTGAACTATGTTTTTGCGTTCTTTCTTTTACAGGTGACTGTGTAAAGCAGACTGTGAACAGTCATGGTGTACGCGGTCTTTACAGAGGTCTAAGTTCTCTTGTGTATGGGTCTATACCCAAAGCTGCAGTTAGGTACAGTTGTTAGCACCTGTCTACTACACTGTTCAAGGCGTGTTTACCAGTTACATGGAAATTAAGGAAAAAAGTATTCTGTGTTTTGGCTCAGATTTGGCGTGTTTGAGTTTCTCAGTAATAAGATGCGTGATGAGAGTGGTAAACTGGACAGCAAGCGAGGATTCATGTGTGGCCTTGGTGCTGGAGTTGCAGAGGCCGTGTTTGTGGTGTGTCCTATGGAGACAGTAAAGGTAAATATCACCACAATCAAGCAACAATAACAGCATTTTTACCACTTGCTATTACTGTTTTTGACCCGCTTTTCTTGTAACGACAGGTCAAATTTATCCACGACCAGACTTCGGCAAACCCAAAGTACCGAGGTTTTTTTCATGGAGTCAGAGAAATTGTCAGAACTCAAGGTACAAAATTACATTATATAAGATTATGTAGCACGAGAGAATAGTGTAAAATGCAAATAAGATGGTGATCGTTACCTGGAAAGTAAATATAGTAATTATATTATACAGACTGTATCAATAATGAAAAAGTGAATACATGTTAATATGAAGAAGTGAGTGAGTGCTTTCCAATTAAATCAAATGTTGTAAAATGCTACTGGAGGGAATAAGGTTAACATACAATAATATATAAAAAGAAATAAATGATGTCTAATATAGCAACAGTATCACATTGATCTCGCCTGATCTAGGAAGCTAAGCAGGGTCAGTACCAGTATGGGAGACACAAGACCATGAGGGAATACGAAGTGCTTGGTGGAGGGTTGAGTGAGTGGAGGCTGGAGGGGCCTATGGCGAAGATTGGCAGCCGTGCTTTTGTCAGTCTGCTCCAGGGCAGGTGTGGCTATTACAACCACAAAGTATGGAGTGAAATGATGATGCATGGATTTGTCAGCTAGTGACTAGTGGCACTACACTGCAAAAAGTGAACATTTAAATTTCCAGCATTAAGTATATTTGACCTTAATTGGAGTAATTCTGACTTGTCAAGTAAAAAAAAAGTAAAAAATAAATAAAAAATAAAATAGTGTCTCTCTCGCAATAAAAACATTGCCAGGCTAAGTGTTTTGGGGATAACTCCACAAAAGTAATCCAAATACTGATTACTCTTTCTAAAAGTAATCTTGTTGCTTCTTTGATTACTTTATTTACAAAGTAATCTAATTGCAAATGACTAGTTACTTGGGTTTAAAAAGGAGCAGCTGCTCAGAGATTTGGAATTAACTTTATTAAAGTGTAAATCTTGCTTTGGCTGTAACTTGATTGAATAATGTTTACTGCTTAACACAAAATTAAATTACAAAAACTGTATATTTTATAAAATAAAAGTACGGCAGCTGTGTTCAACTTTTGCACAGATAATTCACCTGAAAATGAATGTTTTCAGCTCAAAATATTGCAAAAAACAAATAGAATCGTTACTTGATCGTCACTTGACTTGAAGTACTTATAATATAATTACCTGTTTTATATTGTAATCCCATTAGTTGTAACCCCAAAAGTAATCGAATTACATTAGTGGATTACTTAGTAATCTGTTATTCAGCAACACTGAAAATGTATTATCTAATTTTGTGCGATATAGATATTATTTTCTCATTTTAAGTGCCAAAGTATTTGTTTCATTGGCAGATCATTTAACTTATTCGATCAAATCAAGGGAAAATATACTTATTTGAAATTGTTAGATCGCTTTTCGCAGTGTAGTAGTAGTAGTAGTGACAGAGCATTTGCAGTGTGCGATATACTGCATTTTGTCAGTGCAACAGTAGTGTATTACTATTATTAATATTTCATCAACCTAACTCATGTGGCTTCTATCGTTTTTAGGACTGAAGGGCACTTACCAAGGACTAACTGCCACTGTGCTGAAGCAGGGCTCAAACCAGGCTATCCGTTTTTATGTCATGACATCTCTGAGGAACTGGTATAAAGGTGTGGGAAATAACTCCATATGTGCTGTAATGTTTTTAAACAACTAATAAACACAAGAATTAAAAAGAACATCTATTTTCAACTCCACAGGCGATAACCCCGACAAATCAATTAATCCTCTGATAACTGGACTTTTTGGTGCTGTTGCTGGAGCTGCTAGCGTTTTTGGGAACACTCCCCTGGATGTCATCAAAACTAGAATGCAGGTGGGTAGTTCACATTGAGAAACACTTAACTACATGACAACTGTCGCCTATGAACGTCTTCAATCCTTGTTGTCCTGTAGGGTCTTGAAGCTCACAAATACAAGAGCACAATGGACTGTGCAGTAAAGATAATGAAGCATGAAGGCCCAAAGGCGTAAGTTAGCAGTAGATAAGAAAATATTAATAAGAATTTTAATATTTACACTATCATTTTACTGTTTTGGTTAATATCTTAAACAAAATACTGTAAGAGTGCACTGCATGTTGATTCAACGTACTGTTATTGCAGGTTCTACAAAGGTACTGTTCCTCGACTGGGCCGTGTGTGCATGGATGTAGCCATAGTCTTCATTATCTATGAAGAGGTTGTCAAGGTCCTGAACGTTGTTTGGAAGACAGACTGAAACGCCTGTATAAGCATTTCCAACTTCCAGGTTTTAATAACTACCTCTGATCTGAAAACAAAGAAAGGGAGCATAATGTGTTTTTAATGCTGAAGAAATGCTTGCAGATCAGCAGGTCTTGAAGAAGTGGTGGCTCAGGGACAGGAAATGGACACCTGTGGGAATAGGAATAGCAGAACAGAGTGTTAAATTGATTTGTGCAATAGGAATAGGAATTTATTTTATCTCGGGGCTTGTGGGTGTGTCAAACAAATATTCTAAACAAATGAACTGTTTAGAATATATTGTGAGGCCTTTCAAACAAAGATCCTTTAATATTAATGATAGCTCAATATCAGAGCATCTTTACTCATATGCACAGTTCCAACTAACACTTTATTTGAATTGGTTTCACTTTGTTTGCATATTATTTATATGAAAGGTGCATTATGTGACTTTTTAATGTGAAAAAAAACTTGATTTTATGGCACCTTTGCTTTCCATCACAGCGGCCTTGATGACACTCCAGGATCAATTGTTTTTAGGGTGTTGTATCAGAAACTTACCAGAAACCCTAAAACAATTGATCCTGGAGCGTCATCAAGGCCGCGGTGATGGAAAGTTAGGTGCCATGCTGCTCCTACACAGCCACTGGGCCAAAAGGTCATAAACATACGAATGTCAACGATTTTTGTTTTTCCCTGCTTAAAAAAGTTACATAGTGCACCTTTTTAAGTTACTAAAATAGAAAGTGCCTAAATATTTTTGGTAATTGAAGATTGAGAATCCAAATGTTCAGAAAAGTTGTATTGTAGGACAGACATTTGTGGTGCTTTTAAATATTTTAAGTATTACCATTACTCCTCTCATATATTAACTGTGCCTTTAGCCTCATTAATTTGAAGCAAGTAATTTTCAAGGGATTTTAAGGTTAAAGCCACCTACAAAGTATTTTCCCTTTGGTGTCTCTGGTCTGGTGCCAACTGTTGCTTTACTTGCTATGGTTCATATTGTCTGATTGTTTTATTGTTTACACTGTAATCCACTTACAATAATTTACAATGAACTGCCTTTAAAAAAAATCTTTGTAAAGTATTTGTCTTGATATTAATTTGAGATGTTCTATATATAGACCAAGGGGATTTCCCTTTTGTGCCTTTAAAAAATATTATTTTAGAATTAAACAATGAATAACTCAACCACAATTGTGTTTGTATTACTATGCACATACAACATAATCCATAACAGTAATACATGCTACCGATTTAGGCTACTATATTGTGATTTCTGAGTATTTCGCTTTTTTTTTTTTTCATCTGTGACCTTTGTTCGCTTAATTTGGACATCGCGCTTTCCGTAGTTGACAGTACGCTCAGGACAAATGAAAGAAGAGGATGCTTCTGATTGTCTAGCGGTGTTTTGATATTTTTAATCATGTCTCTGAATGGAGGAGGGAGTAGAGGATTTTATTTTAATACGGTTTTATCTTTAGCTCGGTCTCTGGCAGCTCATCGACAAGCTCCGATAGAGAAGGTAACGCAGTTAGCTTAAGCTAAAGCCAAACCTGTTAGACCATAGGCCCGTCTTTAAGTTATCATTTTACACTGTAAACGTGGCTTTGGTTGTCTTCATTTAATGAATGCAGGTTGAATATGTGGTTTTAAGTTCAAATTCTATAAAATATATTTTGGATCCAGGGTTTAACTTGCTAAGAAAGTAACTTTGCTCGGGCTAACCTTGGAACAGCAGCATCAGGAAGCGATTGTCAGATCAGTCAAGCTCATAGTGTTGACATTTGTGGTCCAAATATACTCCGTTCGTGGTTATTAGTGTATTGTGTGTATATGGAATTATTCATGAAAGTGTACACTTTGTCTTTAATGCGCATATTTTGCGCATAATCTCTATGAATAATGTTTGTCAAAGTGGTAGCCAGTGTGTAATAATTTGAGTGAAGTGAGTGCTGTGGTGCATTGACTGCCTGACACGTAGAAAGTGTTCCCTCTATCTTTTTACACGAGTTAAAGTCACATCTCCAGAGGGTCGTAATTTATATTATATAATATAAAGACCTCCGCATGATGGTACAATTCCATGTTACAAATTACTGGGTGTTTGCCATGTATGACATGTTGTTTGGGAGGTGCAACTAAATGGAAAAAAAGACAAAATAGAATAAAGTTGATATTTTAAACTGCAATCTGTAGAATATCTATATATTTGGATTGTCCATCTCTTAAATTGAGAGCAGTTTTGTAGCATTAAGCCAATTTATGGCAGAAGCATTATTATTGACACACTCCCAGAAGCACTTTTAGGCTGTAGAAAACCATAGCTAATAAAGCCAGGCATGAACACTGTCTGCTTAATCACATGCTGCAAATCCGGCTTTTGCTGAAAAGCTTGTTTTTTTTTTTATTGTACATTTTGTAGGTGCAGAAGCTACAATGCATGTGTCCTGTTGATTTTCGTGGGGTCTACCAGTTAGATGAGAGGAGAAGAGATGCTGTTATTGCGCTGGGTGTCTTTCTGGTTGAGTCAAACCTGCAGGTATAGTCACATCATAAAGCTCCACTATTGGTATTTGAAAAATTTACCCATTATCAACATGCTCTTAATCTCTTGGAACAGCACAAAGATTCCATTGTTCCATACCTCCTCGGCTTACTGAAAGGCCTTCCCAAAGTTCAGTGGATTGAGGAAAGCTCACTACGTAAAGGACAAGGTAAAAGTCATGCAATGGGGACTATTTGCATGTCTTTCCATTCAGTTTTAAATATGTTTATTCAATCAAGTCAATCATCTTCACATGTAAAGCATGTGCAGAGAATCTAAATTTTGTCTCTTACTCCAGTGATAAATAAAAAGACAATAGTAACGTGTATTTTAATTCTATTTTCAAGAAACTCTTCCTGTTGCTGAAAACTTTAGCTTTAGTCTTGTAACCCTGCTATCAGATGTTGCCCAAAGAGACGAGTCTTTACGTGGGCAGGTAAGGGCTGTTTCTAACTGAAAACAACTGTTTGTTTTCATCTAATATTACAGTATTTTTAGCCAATTACCCAATGAATAAAATGATCTACATTTCCAGATTCTGGAGGCTATCATGGATCTCATGCAGGTGCTACAAGACGTATGCAAGAATACAGAAGGTCACGACAAAGGTAATATCCATCAGTATTCTAATCCCTCCATTATGGCTGACACCCAGGATAACTAAAGATTAATCTTCTTTCTTGACTCCAGAGTACTTCTGTAGGTACACTGTGCCAACTCTGCTGGGGGTGGCTCGAGCCTTTGGACGATACAGTAACACAGATGAGCCATTACTGTCCAAATTATTTCCACGACCAATGGCACCAGTGTTGCCTACAAATGAAGAAAGTGATTCTGTACATAGAAGATCATTTAATGATTTTCGTGCAATAATGCCCAGCTCTTTGCTGTCTGTATGCCAGAGTGACTCTCTAAAGCGCAAATCCTCATCTATGACTAGTGACTCACAACAGGTAAGTGTAATGAAATAAAACAGATACGTTGATTGTAAATGTTCATAGTGGAGTAACCACAGCCCTCTGTAGGCCAGTCCTGAAAGAGCAGGCCTGACTCCCTGCTCCCCTGCTGATCCTTCTGCTCAATATTTTGAGGGTGAGATACTGTATCTGAAATATTCCCCCAACTTTCAACTTAAAGAAAGCTATATAGACATTTCTGTCTTTCTTTTCAGGCTCTTACCTTCCTGATGGCAGTGCTGTGGACCCAGAATACTACTTCTCCACCATCAGCTCCAGCTTCTCTGTTTCGCCTCTATTCACTGGAAGCAACACTGGAGAGTTCAATGTACCCATTGATACACTGAAGCAGCTACTTCACATGGTTAGAAAACACCTAAAGAGCACCGGTTGGTAGTTGAACAGAAAATAATATGTTAAGATTGTCTGTGTTTACAGGTCGACCACTTTGTTTCTGATTCATTTTTGAAATCACTAGATGACTCATTGGTTGAACATTTGGAGGTATGATTTACAAAAATATTATGACCAATGTTTAGTTGTTTTGTTTTTAAGTTTAATGGACTTCCTATTTGCTTTTCTAGGCACACCCAAATGTTCACATGTACTACAAAACATTTAGTGATCCTCTATATGTAGCTATTTTTAAAATGCTCCGGGATACTCTGTACAACATAAAGGGTAGGTTTTGTTTTTGTCTTTCATTTTCTTCAGCGCTGAGTTGACACATATGTATCTTTGCTCTCCAGACCTCCAGACAGACTTTGTAAAAGAGGTTCATGACTTTGTCCTGGAGCAGTTTAGCAGCAGCCAGTCAGAGCTGCAGAGGATACTACATGATGTGGAGTATCTGCAAAGTGAGCTGAGCCCACTCAAACTGCGCTGCCAAGCCAATGCGGCTTGTGTCGACCTTATGGTGTGGGCAGTGACGGAGGAACAAGGTGCGTGTCTCACTTTATTCTTTATATATTATATACACACTTATCTAAGATCATTTATTTCACAGTAACAGTATGTTTTTACCAGGAGCGGAAAACCTCTGCACTAAATTGTCTGAGAAGCTTCAGTCAAAGACATCCAGTAAAGTTATTATTGCTCACATGCCCCTTCTCATTTGCTGCCTTCAGGTAAATGTATATTTGGTATTACTTGGGGACTACAAGTTTGAACAAAATGATACAGAATTTAACTTGTTAATCTATTAGTTAATGGGACCAATGTTTATCAGTCAATTAGTCACATCATCTTTTGTATCAAATAGTTTGTACTGTATCAAAATATATTTTATTTTTCTCAGTGGTGATTGACATTAAAGCAATTTCTTTGATGTGATGAGTGATTAACTTACACTCTTTGTGATTCATTCAGTTGAATAATGAACATGCTTTGTGTGACATTTTGTGCAATTATTTAGGGTTTGGGGCGTTTGTGTGAGCGCTTTCCTGTCGTCGCCCACTCTGTCACCATGTCTTTAAGAGACTTCTTGGTAGTTCCTTCTCCTGTTTTGGTGAAGTTATACAAATACCACAGCCAGTACACATCAGGTAACAAAACAAACATGCAAACATTGCAATTGTTTATTGTTAAACATATTATTATTTTGTTTTTTATGTTGTTTTTCAGGAGGAAGTGAAATAAAAATCCATGTAACCAATGAACATTCCCAGTCAACACTGAGCACCAGTTCGATCAAGAAAAGCCATCCGTCTATGTATGAACAGTTGAGGGACATCTCAATAGATAACATTTGCAGGTCAGTTATACAGACTTTAGTGAAAACATTCACATTTGAAACTGTTATTGTTCAATATTGTTATGCTTTTTAGGTGCCTCAAAGCGGGACTCACCATGGACAATGTCATTGTGGAAGCATTCCTTGCAAGTCTTTCTAATCGTCTTTATATCTATCAGGAGAATGATAAGTGAGGACATAGCTTCAGAAAGTGCTAATTGGACTGAGGAAGACAGAAGTATAACCAGTATTCTTTGTTTTTTTATTAACAGAGACGCTCATTTGATCCCTGATCACACCATCAGGGCTTTGGGGCACATTGCTGTGGCTTTACGAGACA
This sequence comes from Lesueurigobius sanzi, assembly GCA_900303255.1. Classification (NCBI taxonomy): domain Eukaryota; kingdom Metazoa; phylum Chordata; class Actinopteri; order Gobiiformes; family Gobiidae; genus Lesueurigobius; species Lesueurigobius sanzi. Next base: position 2,030 of record OMNZ01098477.1, on the reverse strand, counting down.
CTCCCAGAGTAATGGAGCCCATCCTTCAAATCCTACAGCAAAAGTTCTGCCAGCCTCCGTCTCAGCTTGATGTCCTCATTATAGATCAACTTGGCTGTATGGTCATCACTGGCAATGTACATACTGAGTCACTGTCTTATGGCCATCTTATTTTTTCTTTTACTTAAAGTTCAATACATTTTTCTTCCAGCAATATATCTACCAGGAAGTATGGAATTTATTTCAGCAGATCAGTGTCAAGGCCAGTTCCATGGTTTACTCCACCAAAGACTATAAGGACCATGGATATAGGTGAGCTAGAGACACTGCTGCGACATCCACATGGCTTTGATTAGTGTCATTACTAACTACTCTGTTTTATATTTGCTTAGACATTGTTCCCTTGCAGTAATAAATGCCTTGGGTAACATAGCGGCAAATCTTCAAAATGAACAAATGGTGGATGAGCTACTTGTTAACCTTCTGGAACTTTTCGTTCAACTTGGTCTTGAAGGCAAACGAGCAAGCGAAAGGGCCTCGGACAAAGGCCCGGCGCTAAAGGTATTTATTTTGACATAAGATGAATGAACAAAATATTATCTGCTGTAGATTAACTCACATACTTGTCAGCTTTTTTCCATCGCAATCACAGTTTGAGTGTAATGCAATTATAATACTTTATTGATCTCACAATGGAGAAATTTACTTGTCACATCAGCTCTTTAGATCAGATCACACGGGATGGGGTGTAAAAAGTTAGAAAATGTGCCATCAAAGAAGAAGAAAATAAATGAGCAAACTGGTAGAATAAAATAGATGTCTCTTAGCATCTCTCAATAAACTGTACAAACATCTCTTATGTACACTGGATAACATAAAATAAACGCAGAGTAGAAAAATAATTAAAAAATGTTATTGAACAGGATGTGATACATGTGGGAATGAATCCAATATTGTATCAGAGTTGGCAGTGCAGATGAATATACAGTATATATAATTATTAAATGTTTGCATTCAGGTGGTTGATTGATTAAGTGACATTGCACGTATTGTAAACACTGAGGTTATTGCACATAGTAAAATCTTGTTATTGCACATAGATACAGCAGGATTGTAGAGTCTGACAGCGGGAGGGTATGAAGGACCTGCGGTAGCGCCCCTTGTAGCGCCCCTTCTTGCACTGAGGGTGTCTCAGTCTGTCAGTGAAGGAGCTGCTCCTCTACAGTCCTGTGCAGTGGGTGAGAGGTGTTGTCCATGATGGGTGTGAGCTTGGCCAACACTCTCCTCTCACTCGCCTCCCCCACAGAGTTAGCTATAGTTTGCTCCCTTTAGTAACTTGTTGCAACTTGTTCACTGTAATACAAGGGCGGATTCTTCTGTCTCTGCAGGCGTCAAGCAGTGCTGGAAACCTTGGCGTCTTAATCCCTGTGATTGCTGTGGTATGTTAATTATTGCCGCCCGCATCATCACACACACCCCCTCCATAAACCACATCACACCTGTCCTCCAACAACTCCACTGGCTCCCCATCACTCACCGCATCCAATATAAAATCCGGCTCCTCACATTCAAAGCTATTCACAACCTGGCCCCTCCATACTTGCCTGACCTCCTCCACATCTCCACACCCACCCGCTCACTCCGCTCCTCCTCCTCTCTCCAGCTCACTGTCCCTCCAGCCCGCCTCGTCACCGCGGGGAGTAGAGCCTTCAGCCGCTCTGCTCCCCAGCTCTGGAACACTCTTCCCCCCCTGACCCCCGTAACACCGACTCACTCACACACTTCAAATCCATCCTCAAAACTCATCTGTTTAGACAACCCTACTCACTGTAACCACAACAGCACCGTCCTCTGTTATTTATGCTGTTTTTAACTTTGTATTTTAACTGTTTTTAATGTTATTTGCTTGTTTATGTGAGGTGACCTTGAGTGTCTAGAAAGGCGCCTAAGAAATAAAATCCATTATTATTATTACTATTATCATGGAATATCTTTAATTCTATTTATATAAATTATGGGTTTGTATTTGAATTCATTGTTTCTGTTTTAGC